>JAQQXO010000318.1:0-36961 GCA_029852735.1 Persea americana
TAGCACCGAACAGCGGCTTCTGCTGCGTCCAATCCTTTTCCAACAAGAATCCCGGTTTCAGAATTGCTGGCCACAGGAGTCGTGCTGAATGTCGACGAGAGCACGGAGATTGTGAAGAAGCTCAAGTTGAAGGGTGTGCCGCACAAGATCTACAAGAACACCGCAATCATCCGAGACATGTTCAGCAGCGAATTGGAAGTTGTGAAGTTCAAGGCAGGCAACTTGAGGACCGTCTCTGGCGTGAGGGGCATGATCAAAGGTCGTGCAGGAGGCAAGTATCCCGAGGGCTACGTCCGTGCTGGTTTCGAAGACAAGATCTTGATTGAGTGACATTGTCTTCTTGTCGACTTGGCGGTCTGTCAAGCCGCGCGAGTTCTACCATGCCCGTGACGAACCTCCTCATGGGCCCTTCAGGACCTTCACAGGACCGGGACGGCACAGACAAGGTCGACGATGATGCATGGCAAGGAATGCGCCTGACTGGCGCCCTCCGAGCGGCTGCGGGCGTTGCTGTCTCGCAAGTCAAGGATTCCACGTATCGTCCCATCGAGCGGCCGACGCGCCACTTCAATCCACTCCGCGTTCCGCGCAAGCTCGCCGCCGACCTGCCATTCAAGTCACAGATCACGCAGATGAAGCCTAGTCGCAACGAGACGTACATGCAGAAACGCGCAGTCGTGCTCGGCGGCGAGGAGAGACGCGCGAGAGACCTCATGCAGAAGTTGGCGACGTTGCGGAACGAAAAAGTCGCAAAGAGAGCTGAGGCGCAGGAGAAGAGACGCGAACCTTACCGACGGAAAGTCGCGGAAGGACTGGAGAAGAAGGCGGAGCGGGAGAAGCGGGAGAAGGAGACGTATTGGCGAAGGGAAGGGCGCAAGAGGGGTCGCGAAGGCGGTGACGGTGCTGGAGGCGGGAAGAGACGAAAACAGTAGACAAGTGGATTGCGTGATGGCCGCAAGCATTACAGTTTGCGTCAACAGAAGTCAAGTGCCGTCGCATGCATGCCTTACCTTTAGCAAGTCGACTGAAATTGAGAGGTCCGGCTTGGTGCCTGCATGCTCCTGAGCGAGCGGCTTACCGTGGTGTCGACTGGCTACTTCTTCTTCTTCTTCTTCTCCCTCTCCTCTCTCTCCCTCTTCTCACGAGTCGTACGCACATTCTTGCAAGTCGCACACTCACCGCCTCGCTTGACCATACACTTCGGATGTTTTGGGCATGGTGTCATGTGTCCCTTTTTGATGCAGGTAGTAGTCAAGTTCTTCTTGCAGTACTCACTAAGCATTTGTTAGCACGAACTCGGACATCGTAATCGCGATACCTTACCATTGATGCATTGCGTCAGGGCGTCTCGATGCAATGCGATATTGTGCAGACAGAGAACTGATCCGCTGATAGTCCTGCTTTCGGTAGAATCTGATGGCTTTGATTGTCCTCATCTCGACTGAAAGCGAGCTCAACTTATCAAAGGAACGTCTTGTTATGGGCATTGTGTTCTCACATGAACAACGCAAGACATTTTGACGAGGACACATTCCTGACTGGATGAACACAACGCAGGGACTAAAATCACAATGTCAACAAAGAATGGTTCCTGCTCCATGGGCACTTAGGGTCACATCCATAATTGAGGTAATGAAGCACGTCCATCTGTGCGAGTCATTGGCTTTGTTCTTCACTCAGATGACTCATGAAAGGTTCGACGAATAGGAGCACAACGGACTGGCGCATGTGTTACACGCGCGCGGCAAAGAGTCGAACGGACAACGCCGCTCGAGATTCGGTTTCAC
The DNA here is from genome assembly GCA_029852735.1 of Persea americana. Classification (NCBI taxonomy): domain Eukaryota; kingdom Viridiplantae; phylum Streptophyta; class Magnoliopsida; order Laurales; family Lauraceae; genus Persea; species Persea americana. Next base: position 1,788 of record JAQQXO010000318.1, read on the forward strand.
CATCAATAGTATCCTCGTGCGACGGGCTCGACGATTTCATCTTGCTCGAGCCTTAATTTGGGATGGAGTGTTATCTTGTCTTTGAGTAGCCATACCTGAACGAAATCAGTCATGGAGTCTTTAAGGGTCGGCGACGATCATGAAGCGAGCCGTGGTGAAGGCGGAACCGAGCGTGCTCTGGAGAATAGCGTCCCCGAAACCAACGATGACCCACCAAGCGAAGATGAAGATGAACACAAGAAGCCTTTCGAACCGATCCTCTCAAAACTCGATAAGGATGCCATCACCCGTGTCGCGTTGCAAGCACGACGTGTCCACGCGGTCTCAACAGCAACTAAGGACGACTACGAGTGTGAGCCGATCGACTTCGACAAGGCGCTATATGGCGGCTGGCATGTCCTGATCCCCATCCACTTCACCGATGCGACGCAATGGCTGCTCAAGATTCCTGTGTGGGCAAGCTCCGGCGCGGAGAATGCTCACGGCTTGGAGTCGGAAGCAAGAACGATGCAATTGCTTAAAGCACGGACAAGCATCCCCCTTCCTGAAGTGTACGCCTACAGCGGGCGCATCGGACAACGAATTGTCCGTGCCGTACATCCTGATGGAATACATGCGAGGCCTTCCGCTCTACGACGTATGGTTCAACAAGGACATCTCTCCGGAGGCCAGACATGAGCGCCGCTTGCGAGCACTCAACGATGTTGCGAAGGCTATGGTCCAATTGGCTCAATTCCAGTTCGACAAAGGCGGCATGATAGAGTTTTCCGGGGCGAGTAACGAGCCCCAGGTGGGAATGTACCGAAGGCTAGATCATTTCGTGTTGACGAAGCGTTTCCTGGACGGCGATGACGATGAGACACTGGTGTACACCACGACTCCCGCCTGTGCTGACACACAAGCCTTCTATACAGCAGGTCTCGACTCATGCGGGCCTCGAGAACCTGGATACGTGCGCGGCTCAGACACGCTCATGCGCAGGTTGATAGCCTTGCTGCCAGAACCAAAGGACGATCGCAAAGCGTTTGTCATGATTCATCCTGACTTCGACATCCAGAACTTCCTCGTCGAAGAAGATGGCAGCCTTGTCGCCATCATCGACTGGGACGGTGTCCGCTCTGTGCCGCAGAGTCTCGGGAACTTTTCGCTGCCTGGGTGGCTCACTCGCGACTGGGACCCATTGATGTATCGCTATACGGATTCATTGAAACCGCAAAATATTGAGACGGGCCGAATCCGGGAGGATTCGCCAAGCACACTGGCAATGCATCGTTCCGAATATATCGACATCATCACGCAGCTTTCGTCTCCGTCGCAGCGTAAGGCAAATCGCTTGATTGCGCAGAATTCCCTCGTCACTGAGAACATGCATATCGCCGCGGAAGACCCGGCCTGCGGAAGCCTGATTCCTCCACCTCGTTTTCAACAAGATCAGGATCGCAGTCGGAGGCATAGATTACTCGTTGCCATCATCCGACGCTGGCGATGCTGAGGATGATGGCAGTGAAAGTCTTGGTGCTAAGGATGATGGAAAAGATGACGACGAGAGTGCTGGACGCGCGAATGCTGACGACAAAGCTAGTGGGAGTGCTGGAAATGCGGATGATGAGGACAATGAGTCTGAACAAAAATGCATTCTGGACAAATATCACGAGTATATGTTTTGCGAAGATCTTGATGCGGGCAAAGTGACAGCCGAGGAGCTGGCAGCCGTAGACAGAGGATTTCGACTCCTCCTTGTCGAAGAATGAACGAGTAGAGAAGCTGGTCCTTTACTCACTCATCCCCGATCACCGGACCGCTCCTGAGAAACGGCGTGATCAGAGTCAGACATTAGATAAAATGCCAATGCGAGCAGTCAAAAGTCTCCAAATGCATTTGTAAGCGGGCCAAACATGCCTCGTGTTGTCATGGTTGCAGTGGAAGAGGAAATTTTGATGATTTGAGAAGCGGCATGACGCAGGATCGCGCTAAGATCCGCGCGACTGCCTCGAATGTCACGCGCAGGCGAGCCCTTTTGGCATCCAAGCCCAACATCGAAATCTCGGACTCGAGGATTTGGGGCCACGCGACGCCGTTCGCAGCGTCTTTTGTATCTCCTATCGGTGTATTCTTCATATTCTTATCCACGGCGCGGTCGAGAGGCGAAAGCATCGGCCATCCTTCGCGTCGGGTCGACAAACGCGCGTCTCGGCATCAACGTCACCAACGCGCCTCCAGCCACCAGCATTAGAAACACTCCGAACTCGAAGCTACTGCTGCGCGTCAACTGCACAATCCTTGACAGTGGGTTGTCTGATCCTGAAACCGCGTTGTGGGGTCACTCACTACCTTCAGATTCGTCTCGCGTCTTCAGTGTGGGTTAAGACATCACTCGAGCCGGCAGGACAAGGCATCGCACGGAGACCCTGATGCTCGACAACCACGACCAATCCCAAGGCTCTGTAGCCTCCTCACTCCGCGACATCTCCCAGAAATCAAGCAGTCAAGGACTCGGCTACAAGCGGTCGGGCAGCGACATCTCGCAGGACTCGGGGCCAGGCACAAACATCACTTCGCCATCCTCACAACCTCAGGAGCCTTCGCGTGAAGCAGTCAACCCTCTCGAAGCTCTAGCTCAAGCCGGCGAGCTGGCAAGAGCATCGTCCGCGCGACCCGAGACCCCTCGATTAGAATGGCCGGCTGGTCCGCATAGCGCGTCCTCAACACTCATCTCCTTCGGCAATGGCGACTTCTCCTATGACGCATGGATCAAAGAGGACAGCGAGCGGTATGATCAAGATTTCGAGTCCAACCATGAACAGTCCGCCGAAGACGAGAGCGGACCCTGGACTTGGTGGGCACGGCCGCAAGAGCAGCATAGACGGCTCGTATCCAGGCATTAGTCAGGTACATGCACACAGCACTCCTCTTGTTCGTCATGTACTGACGCACACAGCTCTCCTCGAGACTAAAGACACGTTTGACATACGCAATGGTCAAGGTCCAGCACGGCTGGGAGGAGAAGACGATTTCAGACCTCGAGACATTGGCCTCACAATCGCCAGCCTTGAGCAAGCGCGATCCGTACACACCATACCTCGCAACAAGCACTCTTGCATCTGGCGCTCACGGAAATACGAACACTGCATCCGCTTTCGACCAGCGCTCGCATGCGCTGTCCGCGATCACATCTCAGCACTACCAACCAATGCACACGCGTGCGCCATCATCCCAGAGTAGCTCAATAGTCTCACCCGTCTCTAGCTCAGCAGTGCCAGTACTCGCTCCGGCACCAGAGATTGTGAATCGTGGACGCTCAGTGCAGTCTCAAGACCACAAACGCGCAACGACACCGACGCCGCAAGAGCAAGACGTGGCAGATACACTTCTCTTCATGTCCTCTCCTGCAGCAGCGAACCGGCTTCCGACACGGTCGCGGCCTGAGCACCAGCTCACAGTCCTCGCCGCGCAGACGAGCGCCGGCGCCGGCGCCATTTTCCTGGAGTCGAGAACGGCCGAACGGAGTCGAAAGTGCTGTCAGATTTGGACCAGTCGGAGCCGATAACTCGGAGCACGATGGCAGAAGTGCGGCTCCGAAGCCAGGCACATTGAAGACCAGCAAAGATGTAGACATCTTGCTGAGTGAGATGAGTGAAGAGGAAGAGGATGTGGTCATGCTTGGGGCGTCGCCACGGGTACCACTCGGTAGGGACAGTCATGTCAGGGTGTGAGACAGCCTGGATATGTCTTGCAATCTAAGCTGGTCGAGCATTCGCGGTCTGGCGATGGAACTGGAGGACCTGGCGAAGCCCAGTGCGTGGCAACGTGGTGCCGAGGAACGGCTGGGCTTGCATCCGGCGATGACACGAGCCGCGGTGGAAGAGAGGCAGTAGATGGACAAGGAAGAGCTTCGGCCGTGAACGCTCACCCTGTCGAACGTTTGCAGGGCAGGCACGAGGAGGCGTTGAGGGTTCCGGGCTGCACATTGCTGATACCCGGCTTTCTGGCTCGAGCTGGCTTGACATATAGAAGGATTCCTCCACATATGCAATGGAGTGCCATACACGATGCCCTTCGGGACTCGAGTGATGCCATGCACGTCTTTAGTCCCATGCGCGTTGCCGCGACCATTCATTTTCCTTACGATGATCCATTGAAGTCTCTAGCGCAGATTATGCATGCAATGCACACCTCAAACAACCTGCCCAACAGCACCCATGACCTCCTCCTTGCGCCGCCGCGCCTTCTCCCTCCTCAACGCCGTCTCGGCAGCCAAGACAGCGGCGCCCGCCTCGGCCTTCCTCTTCTTCTTGGCGTGCCGCTCCGCATCCTCCTTGTCGTCTTTCGCCGCTTTCGGCGCCTTGCGCTTCTTCGCCGTGCCTTGCTCTGCGGTCGCTACTCCGTTGATAGCCTCCGCGGACGCACCAGCAGCTTCGATCCTCTTCTGCACGCCCTCACCGGCCAATGCCTGCTGACTTTGCGTCTTGTCCTTGGCACCTTTCGTCGCCTTGCCGCCTTTATTACCGAACAGCACCACCGGCGCCTCCGAAACGGCGGCCTCGTCGACCCACAACTCGCTCGCGAGCCAGATTGGCAGGCTCATCGTGCTCGGACCCTTGACGTGCACGGCGCGGACGTTGCGCCAGCCGTTGCTGACGAACTTGCTCGTCGCAACGGCCATGACCGCGGCGGCGTTAGCAGACAGGTCTGCGGCCGGCTGCGCGGCCGTGCCAATGCGGATTGCCGTCGTCGAGGAGGGCGAGAGGTGGATGTATGTTGCGCCGACGGCTTTTGTGATTGCTGACGCGATCGAGGCGGGAGGGAGAGGGACGGAGGTTGATGTGGACGATGGTTTCTTGGTGAGTCCGTTTGTGAGGTTCGGAGTCTTGAGGCGTTTGCCCGTCGTCGGGTCGCGTGGTGGCGCGGCGAGCGTGATTGGGAGTGGGCGTTTCGTGGTCGATTTGTAGAAGACTTTTCCGAGGAGTTTCGGGAGGAGAGGGATTAGACGGTCGTCTGCGAGGAAGATGTCGTGTTCCGCTGCGAGCTTGCGTCGCGCTTCGTAGGTGGAGTGTTTGGTCTTGAGCTTGGAGATGCCGACGACGCGGGTGATGCGTGGTCGTAGATCGGCGGGGAAGGATGGGTGGGCGATGGCGTCTTTAAAGGTGCGTTGCGGGTCTGCTGTGAGGAGGCATATTGTGGCAGAGGCGGGTAGTTGCGGTGGATGCGGGAGAGGAATCGAGGAGGGCTTGAGGCGGCGGGCGTCGGTCATGTGTGTTTTTGTGGTGAGTATGAGCCAGATGGGGGTGCTCTCGGCGGAGGACGAGGCGTCATCGTCATCGTCGTCGTCGTCGGCTGTGAGGAGATTGGGTTTGGTGGATGATGGTGCAGCGTTTGCGGTGATGTGGTTTTGAAGGGCTGCGATGGCTTTTGTGGTCTGTATTGGTCAGCGCAGGCAGGAGGGGAGGGTATGGGATGCGAACCTGGGTGATATCTAGCTGATACGGCGTCTTTGACTGTTTTTGCACCGTCAGCGCCCCTTTGTCGGCCATGATGGGATCACAATGTCTGCGTGTATGGCATATCAACTGCTGGCTCAGAAAAAGTCGCTTCCCTATCGCGGTGGACGGAAGTGGTCCGCTATGATCTAGTCTGTGAAAGGCTTAAAGCGACCGAGAATGACGTAGCGGTAAAATGCTCGAGTGAAGGCTGCAGGCATCATTGGATCTCTTTCTCATTCTTTCTTTCTTTCATCATTCATCTAGAGTATCGTGTTCATTGATTGTATCGTGTCGATGCATCAGTGATGTCTTCAACAAAGTATCGTATGCCATGATCCGCCAATGTGACGGCTTGCCGACGTGCATGACAGCGTCAAATCACCGACGAATGAGAGGTCGTCCGACTTGCGAGCACTCAACTCGCCGCAGGAACAGGACTCGACCATCCGCGATTGAATGTGCTGGACTCTTAGTAGCAAAGCTGATGATTGACAGACAAGTTCATGTATCTGCTTATCAAAAAAAGAGGCTGGAAACCCGATGCGACCGTCGAGGCGCCGTCGCCAAAGTCGCGTGTCGCAGCGCAGTTGGACGGATCCGCTCCACAGAATTCACTAGCGCGGCGCGTTGACAGGCCGCGCTCTTGCTCCATCTCGTGCATACACTTCATTTCATACACTCTCTTCCACTTCAATGTGACATTCTACAAGCACTGACATGCTCCCCTCACAACCCTCGACGCATTGCTCTACTCATCATTCGCTGCTCTACCACCGCGGCATCACTAATCTCTAATATAGCCAAGGGCACGCATACACAGCATCTGTACGGCGGCGCGTGGACTCGACGCGCCCACCGGGAGACACCACTCTCAACTCGACATTCCGAGCTTCGACAAGCAACATGGCCTCCATTCCCGTGGTCAGACCAGCAGGACTCCCTCAAAGCAAGCCGTCACTGCTGCCCGCGTTCGAACCGTCCTCCTCTCCGTCCAGCCTGCCGCGTCCTACGAAACGCAGATATGACGGTTCTCCCTGTACCAATGTTGAAGCACTCAAGCATATCCTCACGCCCGAACCTTCCTCCTCGACCGCAATCAACTCGTCCCCTCCGCGTGCTCGCTCGACGCGTCCTCCGTTCGCGAGGACGGCGTCTGTACTCTCGGAGCGTGTCCCTCTGGCCAGCGTCCCAAGTGTTGACCTGCCCTCGACCGGCGAACTGCTCATGGGTCGCTCGAGCAACTCCTCGCATTACCAGCTCTCGGCTAATCGACTCATCTCGCGAATACACGTCCGCGCCACGTATCTCGCTCCGACGCCCGAACACGCGTCTGGAGAGGTCATGCTCGAGTGCTTGGGCTGGAACGGGATCAAGGTGCATTGCAGAGGCCAAGCCTACGAGCTGGGCAAGGGAGACACCTTCTCGTCTGACAAGCCAGAGTCGGAGATCATGCTGGACGTGCAGGACGCGCGCGTGCTGCTCCAGTGGCCCGCAGAGGTACGATGCACTTCGACACCGCTTCTCCGGTCGGTCTGGGACGAAGACGACAGTCCAGAGAGGACTACGATGGCTCCAGCGCCAGCATTCGGCTCTAGTCCGCCGGTCGCGCTCCTGCACTCTCCCGTGTCGCCGTCACCGCATCGGTCTGCTCCTGGCGCGGCGCTGACCTTCATCGGCCTTCCTCCAGGACCGACCGGCCTGTCCGCGATCGAGGTGTACGAAGACGGCGCCTCTGCTGACGAAGCACCGAAGGCTGGCTCCTCGTCGCCGTCTCCTGTCCTGGCACAGCAGTCTCTCGCGTCGGATGCCAAAGAGTCTCAATCGTCGCTGTCCTCAATCGATGGCGACTTCTCGGATCAAGACGAGGAGAATGATCCGGTGATCCAGTCCTTCGGCCCGTGCGGCGACAATCTCCTGCCAAGGCTTGCTTCCATCCAGGCCGTGTCTCCTGCTCGGACAACACAGCCAGAAAAAGCTCCTGCCGCGATCTCGCCAGAGCCAGAAGTCACGCAAGCTCCCACGACACAAGCCGCTGTGACCACGCCGAGCGAAGAGAACGTTTCCTCAACCAGTCTCGCAAACGCCAGCCCAATCCGCAACCACGTCATCAACCAGCTCGCCTTCTCCCGCCTGCATTCCCTCCCTCTCTCCACGATCCTCAACAATCTTCCCGTGTCACTCAAAGGCCGAAACTCCCCTGCTCCCGCCAACGAGCAGACAGCTCGTGACGAACTGCCCGAGCAAACCCTTACGATCCCGCTGCTGCAAGCCCTTCTTTCGTCAACGCCGTGCATAGGCAGCATCCCGCGTCAAGGCAAGGACGCCGCCAACAAGCCGCTAGAGAACGAGTTCTACTACATTCCCGAGCATGACGGGGACGAGATGCGTCGTGCCGCTGTGGAAAGCCATCTGGGCAAGACGGGCATCAGGAGTGTGAGGAAGCAGCACAAGGTATGTTGTTGACAGATTGACTCCACGATGTGATGACAGATTGCTAATTGTTGTAGCAATACTACTGGAAACCTCCCAGGATTTAAGTCATGTTCTGGGACGGCTGCGACATGGGCGATTCGTATGATTTTGTCATTTCGCGGATACCATTCAAGTTCAAGCATACTGGCAAGCGTCACGAATGGGGGATGAGTTGAGGGAATTGTGGTAGTGAAGCAAAAGAACGTTGGCTATCAGAAGCGCACCATGTGAAGCCATGACGAGCAGAGCAGAGAAGCGCATGCATTGCGACTCATCACTCTGCCTATGACCATTGATGGACACATGAAACGGGGTCGTAATGCTTGTACGATTCGATAGCGGCTTCGTATCGGTGGAAGAGCCATTTTACTCTTATAGCGGTTGAGAGTGGTGTTAAATAGTGCCAAACCCATCATTCATGCATCGCCGAGGGCTCGTACAGCGTACCAGATGCTTATGATTTGTACGAGTTCGAGATGCAAATGCTCTATCCTAACGCCGTCGACGATGCTAACGCTATGCAAAACAGTCGTGAAAGCTGAAATGCATTCCCTTCTTGCTTCCCGGCCTCGACAAGACACATCAAGCATGTCGCCTTTTCTCCTACTCCCTTCGATTGCTTACTGCTCCTTCCCGACACCCTGCTCTCCCTTCCCGTGAGCGTCACTCCCCTCCTCTTCTCCGCTTTCCCGCCCGTTTCATCCTCATCATCGTCCTCGTCCTCGACATCTGCCACGGCACTCGACCGCCTCCTCCCTTCCTGTCCCTCCATCCCACGCTGCCCTTCTCGCGGAACGCTCCCCGGGGCAGCCCGTGGCGGTGCTCGCAGCGGCGCAAATCCGATCCCTCCACCACCAACGCCCCACCCGCCGCTGCCTCGCCATCCCTCCAATCTCTCCATCATCGCTGCACGCTCCATCTCCGCTGCCGGCGATGATGACGATGGCGAAGCGCCTATGCCACGACCCTGGCCTCGGCCCTGCTCAGGACGAACGCGTAGCCGTGGGCCCCAGAGGTCCGTTTCTGGGACGCGCACTTGTGATGGGAGGGGCGGGAAGTCGGCGATGTTTGGAAATGTAGACGGCGGTGGTTGAGGTCGAGATCGAGGTCTAGGTGACGGGTGTCGTGCGGTTGTGGATGGCTGTAGTGGGGGAGAGGAAGGTGGAGGCGGAGAGGACCAGAGATCTGGCGGTTGTGTTGTTCGTGTCTGCGTCTGCGTCGAGGGTGCGAAGGTCCGTGGCGTGATGTCTGTCGGTAACGGTGAGGTGGGAATCTGATGTTGGGGCGACACGTATGTCGACTGCTGCGCTGTCGGCTGCTGCGCTGTCGGCTGCCGCGCCGTCGGCTGCAGGAGAGACGGGTCAATGAAGGTGCTCTGAGGTCGTGAGTGAGGTTGTGCGTCTACGCTTGCTTGCGCCTGCGACCTTGGAGGCTCGCTGGATTGCTGCAGGTCTTGTCTAGACTGCTCATTTAGTTGACTCTGATGCGCGGCCTGCTCCTGCAACGACGGTCCGGCAAGTGGCTGTGTACGAGGATGCTGCTGGGAGAGAGATGCGTGCTGCACGGGAGCTGCTTGAGTTGCTTGACCTGCGGGCGAAGATGCTGCAGGTTGTGTTCTGCGGCGTGCTCGTGCTCGTGCTCGTGTGGTGCGAGGTGCCATACAACAGAGTTGAGGTCAAGCATAGGCTGGTGAGCGTACAGATATTGCCGTGGCAGATGACGGTAGCGCAAAGCATGTCCTCGCGTATATACAAACATATATTCTCGCTTCAACACAAAGCGCGAAGGAAGGTGGCCACGCGAGCATGCTGAAGGACGGTTTTACGAAATGTCACCAAACGACAAGGGCAGCACGGAAATTGTCACGTCTGGAGACAGAATTTTGCTCAGTGTTTGCAGTGGAGGAGAAGTCGCCGAGTATCCAGAGGTGGCGCCACATGTGGGGGTAGGCTTGATATGTGATTTTGCACAGGAAATACCATTATGGTGCGACTGTATCATGGGAAGACCATGCGGCTGACTCGGAAGGGCGTTCCTTGTGCATTGATGTCCTGAAGATCAGATATCGATGTCTGCTGCTTTGGAATCAATGCTCGTGGGGTGATCTGCAGACTGGGGCATCCGCCACTCGACACGTTCGGGCCGATGAATTCTGCCATTGTCTTTCGCAACATTCAGGGCACGGTCCGTAGGCTCAGGAAAAGTGGCGAAGAGTCGCGGGAGAGAGATGCAGATACACGAGGACTTGGTGTTAATTCACCGGATATATGGCATATGCGCCGAAGTCTCGCCTCCTGGCAGATGGATATCGCCGACGTTCTCAGAAGCGCCAGATCAGGCATAGTCTCTCTTAGCACCCGCGGACCTCATTCGCTGTTGCCGGCAAATATTGGGCAGCACACCGGCCATCGGATTGTCGTTGCACATCATGCTAAGATCTTCCTACAAGTGAGGGTCAAGTGCGATGAGAGGTTTCAGTACAGCTTGACGCCACAGCACTCGACGTTGGCACCTTCGACGCGGACTTCGACGTCGAAATACATGCTGGCGAGCTCTTTGACGAATGCTCGATCGTTTCGAGACCATATATCCAATCCCATCCGAGTCAAGTCTGCTGCCGACAAGGACACGACGCCTTCCGACGCCTCGTCTTCTGACGCCAAGATGTCGGCCAAGGTAGTGAAAATCTTCCTCGTGAGCTCGTGGAAATAGGCGATCGTGGCTTTGGCAAGCACGACCGCCGGGTCTGCAGACTGCGAGGTACTGTGGCCATCCATGCTAGTCATGTGAAGTACGCCGGATGCGCGCAAGGCCGAGCGCATGATGTCTCGGTCATGCTCGACTTCGAGGTCCAGGTCTAGCATGCGCTCGCCCGCAGATGCCCACCATATGAATGCATCGTATACCATTGCTACCAAGGGCTGTGGCTCGATGACGGATGCGTCAATGTCATTTCCGCGAGCTGGTGCATGCGCTGGACCCGGCGAGCCGAGCAGTCTCTGCTGATCCGAGTCAAGTTCAGAGTCCGCGTCATGATCTTCACCAGCTCGTTGCTTGTGTTGCGAGAGGGCGAGGTTCAGGTCCTGGCGGAAGGCTGCATACCGCCGCCCATCTCGCGACGTCGCCTTGATAATGGTACTTGCACCGCCAGCATGAGCAGGTGGAGTCGTAATTCGGGCTAGAGGTGCTGGCGGTAGTGATGCGCTGTCGACCGGCTGAAGGTCGACCAGGACGTCGTAAAGTTCATGTTTCGTCGGCAGTAGTTGGTCAGACGTGCATGCTATATAGCCGCCGTCTTCTGCGACAGACATCGTGTCATCGACACCAATGAGGTCTACGGCTGCATTCCTAGATTCCTTCGCTAGTCTGTCAAGGTGGGGAATGTCGTGGATGCCCACTGTGAAGAGAGCTTTGGATCTAACACTAGCCGTATCAAGTATCAGCTCAGCAGCGTCTTGTCCAATGCTTGAGATAATGGACATGATGTATACTAGCGAGGGTTAGTATATGAGTATAGGAAGCGGATAGCACGAACCAATGTCGCAAGAAGGTTGTAGAGGCGGCGATTTCACACACAGGAGGACTCGTTTCCGCAGCAATAATGCGCGATGCAACGGGAAAAGCAACGGTCCATACATGTTCAAGAAGTACTGCGTGGAAAGCGCTGGATGCGATGGTGGCAGTGTTTGTGCAGAACCCAGGAGGACAGTCGAGTCTAAAAGACCGGAGCCAGCAATCGCCGTCTTTCTGGTGACTGGCGAGTTTTCGATGGCTTCGCTGGTGGCCGGTGAGTCTGAAGGACCATGTTGCTTCCAGAAAGCCTCAAGAGGCTCGATGTTCTCTACGTCCTCGAGGAGGGTCCTGACAATCTTCTGAGATTACCTTCAACCATGATGCTGACAGACATACTCTGCGAGCTTTTGCAATGATCCTGCGTGAAGCCAGCTCTTGCCCAGCCTTCCATGCGTGAGAGGGACTAGCACGCCAACGCCGATAGATAGTGTATTCCTCTCATGCTGAGCAGTGGCTGCGCTTTTGAAAGCGCTGACACCTGCGTGACTACCGTGTATGAAGTAGATGAGATCTTCATTGACATTGTGGAGCCCCGAGGGTAATGACTTGTATTCTACTCCGTCGAGCTCTACTGCCAGTAGATTAGTACCACTCGAAGCTATGCAATGGGACAAATACACGCTCACAGCCGGGATTTGTTCTGCGCCACGCTATCGTATAGCCAATCTTTGCGTCGAAGCGCACGAGGAAGCAGGCCTCGATACGAGGCAGTGCTGCTGACATGTCATGCCGTCTCTCGTGGATTGCTCGGTATGCAGCAGCGAGGACTCGACAATGGCTGAGGTTCGATGACCGTTATCGATAACACCTCAATATCACATCCCCGCGAGGTGGTCTTTTGTTCTGACGAATGACCACAAATCTGTCTTGAAAGCTACCTTTTGCCCACGCTGTCATCGTCGGTGATCCTGCTCAGCATGCCGCGGCCTCCAGGGATGCGTTGGTCTCCGGCCGGTCGATATCCTGGCCTTGGACTGCCAATATGCTACCGGGGCCGATACCCTGTTGATGGCGATTGGAACCATGAGATAGATGAAGACAAACTCTGGAGCACAGTTGAAGGACTCCACCCCATCAGCATTGTGCCTCGTGATTCTCGTGTTGTCGAAGAGAGGCCTGAAATGGGGCGCCTGCTTCCCATGCGTGAAGTGGCCATGATGATGATCATGGATACATACACAGATTCACCGAATTGGCACGAGATTGTCTTCGACATAACCAAAACAGACTTGTGGAAGTTTGCTATGCTCCAATCTGACACCAGCTCAATGCTCTGAGACATCCTTGAGAGGCTTTCACCTAAGCCGTGGCGCGCCGAAACATCTAAGCCGTTGCGCCGCGATGGACCCACGCAGCTACTTAGTCCTAGAAGTCTGGACATGTGCGTGATGGAACTGCAAAACAAAGCGAAGTCCTTTAGCGAGTGTCGATTTATGCAAACCTTGGATGCTCATTGGTGCATTGCGAAATCCGACGAGATCATGAGCACAGATTTGAGGCTAAAGTTGGGTGAAAGTTGGCATATCCTGGCTTGTCAGAGTAGTGTGCGGAAAGACGATTCGTGTACTTTGACAGTTGTTGATCCTTCACTGTTTTGTCTTGTTTATGGAAGAAGTTCCGTCATGCAGGAGCAGTGTGTAGGCGTTGCCAATAGCATAGCGGCTTGGGCAGGCAAAGGCGCGAAGATAGCTCGACCAACATCTGTGCGGCACGTCGGCAAGAATGTTCTCTCTGCTAGAATATGGTCCGGAAAACCTTGGTTGCCTCGCGATGAGATCTGGTCGGAAAAATTTCAGTGGTTACCAGCAAACTTCGATGCGGCCACTGGGCAATTTTCCTCATACATCAATAACGTCCATCCAGAGCTCGTCGAAGTCTACAGGATCATTGAGCGTTGCGTGCAAGAGACAATACCTATGTGGGATCGGGTTTTGCGGACGTCTCGACTAACATATACGGATCAGGCGCTCAATCCTGGCGGCTCGCGATTCATACTCAGTTCATCAAACGATATAAGGTTAGTCTCTTGTCGTCGTTCATCCATACCAGCAATGTGCGGCCACATGCTGACGAGACGAAGCGAGGCTATGGCTGCAGCCAGATTTGACCCTCCGAAGCCTCGTAAAGAGATCGAGCGCTGGGTCAAAGCGTTTTTCGAGTCGAATTCGGGCGAAATCTTATGCTACAAAGACGTCCCACCGTGGGCAGAATGGTATAAGACACGCAAGGCGGTCTGTCCTGAACCCGACAGACTCAGGCCGGTCCATCGAACTTCATGCCACGACGATGACCATGGCGATGATCACGCCGGCCTGCAGATGACTGGTGGCAACGTACAAATAGTCGTTGAAATGGGTTGCATCGACTTGACTCCGCTTCATCCGGAGCAGCCTGAACAAGCGTTCCAGGTCAGTCGATTCACGATCGAAGCGGCCTTGAACAATGATGTGTACCGCACAGATCGACGGAAATGCTAGTGACAATATTTGCGCGTCAGCCATTTGGTACTTTGATGACGACAATGTCACCGAGACCGACATTGCATTTCGCATGCAGACGCCGTCAGAGTTGCAAGATTTCCACGATGACCTCGGTCGCTGGGAGGAGGTAGCTGCGCTGTTCACATTACGACGTTGCGATGACGTTGACTAGAGACAGTTCGATTATCTCGACTGGATGTCAGCGATTTGTGGAATAGATCGATGAAGATCCTGCTCTACAGGCTCATGGCCGCGTGAAAGCAATGGCTGGCCGTGTAGTGGTGTTTCCGAATGCACTGTGTGTAATCCTGTGCACGTTTTGGGAAACAGAATGATAACAGAGCTTCAGACAGCACCGCATCGGGGCAACGTCTCTGAAGGACAGGACGAAGCCTGGCCATCGCCGGTACATGATACTGCGCCTTGTCGATCCCGCCATACCTATCATCTCGACCGCCAATGTCCCCCCTCAGCAAGCGCGATGGTGGGCCGAGCTCTTGCCGAAACAATCACCATGCCCAATATCAGAGAGTGTCGCGCGCATCATGGCAGCCATGACTTGCACCGAAATGAAGGCCACAAATTGCAATTTCTCTACTCAGCAGCCATGGCTGCCCAATGAGATCATCGACATGATCACAGGGTATGCACAGGACGATTCGCTGATGACAGATGTGGAAGCGGAGAAATATCGCCAAGAGGATCTCGCTGAGCGCCGCTGGATTCAGCGTCTTCTCGCAAAGGAAACAGAGCAGCGACTCCTCTTCGTCATTCCTGCTCCACGAAAATAAAATGAGTCAAGTTGAGGCTCTTGAGCTTTTCGCGCAACGCTGCCTTGCGAGCGAAAACGTTCGTCAGACCATCGAGACGGCTTCTCGAGGCGGTGGTAGTTGCGCAATTGTGGACTAGTCCCGGCATGACTGAGGTGGTCGTGCGGCCAAAAACACCATCTTCGAACAATCACAGCAGTCATCGTCACAATTGCCCCTTGCCGAGTTGCGGAAAGACTGTAATCAAGACTACCTGCGCGTTTCTGCTACCAATTTGGCGATCGTGAGCTGCATCTCGGGACTGCCGGCTTGACCCATGCAGATTGCAACATTGGCATTTCTCCAATTTCGGTTTTCCGGCTCTCAAGCCCTTCGATATTCCTCGTCGCATCCAAACCTTCGCATTTCCATCGATTTACATGCAGTCATCTATGGTGTGAATTTGGGGCGCAGTAGGAGCCCTGTGTTTGGATCCATTACCGGTTTGACAAAGCCCCAATAGTCAGGGCAGCGAAGCTCGCAGACGGCCTTGATGGCCTGCTCAATCGTGACTCCAGTGGGATTCTTGATCGTGCGTTTTGGAGAGCCGTTCGAAAACATGTCGATATGTACCTCGGGATGCGCTGGACGGAATGCAAGAGCCTTAGCCACGCCCGTCTTATGCAACGGCCGAAAAACGCATTGCCCTTGGGAATCATAGTCCTCGGCCTGCTCGTGACCGTACGTACTGAGGATGGGGAGGATTGGTTTGTAATCGTCTGTGATAAACACTGATACAAGTATCGGGTGGACCTCGAAGTCCTTGCACGTAATGGTACGCCTCGCCACATCGCCACGACTGCGCAAGCTGTACTTCTCAGTCGATGTCTCAGCCATTCCCACTCTGTCACGACTGCGGAAGAAGTGGAAGTCGAAGGGTGGAGAGAGCAGAAGTGATCGAAAATCTCTGTTGATCTCGAGACAACGCGTCAGGTCGTATATGTTGAGCTGGGAGAAGACAAGCACCCATAGTTCTGTCGGGAGGGCAGACGATAGTACTGGCTTCTGTTTCGCCCGTTTGCCCTTGAGGCGGCTAGCTGGAGGCATGTCTTGCGAATGTAGGCAGTTTTGCGGACGATGGCAGTGTTGACGATGCTTTTTTGGTAACGAGGTCGTTGCAGAAGTAGAAGGAGGAGTATGGTGAAGGTATGTGCATGCCCAAGTTCCCAGAGGCATGTGGCACAAGAGCATGAAAGTGAGACAAATGCGTAGGACAAGGCTGTCATTACTCATGGAATCAACTCAGGCTTCGACAAGGCTTTCGGCAGACGAGTGGTACAAGGCTTGCGGAAGATGCGTGACACAAAGCCCTTGACGAATAGGAAGAACGAAGCCTGCGTCAAGCATGTTGTACAAGGTCCCGAACAGACAGGAGGGTGGAGAAGGTGTGGCACGGAATCTCGAGCAGAGCTGTGCCAATGAAGTGACTGCCGCGTTCGAACAAAGATCGTTCGTTTCACCTCGGAATATGTATGCCATTATGAGACTGTCTGAGTCGGATGGAGAGATCGCCAGCACATCCCGACTCACTGCAGCATCCCCTCCAAGCTCTCGCCCATGATCCCTTCCATCATGCTAACCCACTCCCTCGCCTCCCTGCAGACACCTTCGTCGTCATCATCCAATATCTCCGCAACGACGGGCAACATCTCCGGCAGCAATGCCAGCCAGTCTTCTCCGAGCTTCTGCGTCAGACTCTGCTGCGCCTTGACGGCAGCTGTGCGTGTCCGTACACTGTCCGCTTTCAGCAGTTTCAGAAGTGCCTGGTTCATTGTCTTGAGGTTGTCCGTCGATGCTGCGACCGCATTCGCCAGCTCAGTGAGAGCAGTGACCGCGTTTGAGGAAGTCGCGGGTCGTGAAAGGGAGGCCGTGAGCGCGGGAAGGATGATATCGAAATGTGTTGGCGCTTGCCAGAAGTCGTCTTGGTCGAAGCGGAAAGAGGAGGCTGCGGCTTCGAGGACCGAGCGCTGGACTTGGCTGCCGACAGCGTCTTTGCCAAAGGAAGTGTTCAGTAGCGAAGCCATGTGTTCATAGCAGTAGCTGAAGTAGGTCGTCACGATCGCCTGAAACCATTAGCCTTTCTCGACTCAGCAGTGACTCAATGCATACCTTGAGATTGCTCGACAGTGCCGTGAGCAGGGCGTAGAACGTCACGCACCGCAGCAGAGAAGTTCTGCTTATCGTCTTTGCGCTTGTGCACTTCTCAGCGAGCCGGACAAAGTATGGTCGGAAAACTGCATCCGACAACTTGAGGACTATCTCCATGAACGTGTTGATGTACGCCCCTTCCACTCTATCGATCTGCTCCGGCGCCACGTCTGGCTCGTCAGTATCGTCGTCGAAGTCGCTGCGTAGCTCGAGGCCGAGATCGAAGAACTCGAACAATTGCTTGCTCGCGGCCACAACCTTGCCTTTCGTCGTCGACCGAAGCGTCAACACCACGAGCTGCAATTGTTCTTGCGTGCTCGTGACACCTGCGTTGACCGCGGAGGTCCATGAGCTCGTGGCTGCCTCTGCAATATTCTTCAGCGGCACTTGTCGACCCATGAGCTTGAAGAGATCATTCCTATCATCTTGAAGCTCCTTCATAGGTATATCCACCGCCGCGGACACATGGCATGCCTCAAGGATCGCGGCCAACATGGTGGAAGTGAGCATGAACGAAAGTTGCTCTACAATAGCCGACAAAGCGGCAAAAGCGGCATTATGCAACTTCGTATCGATCTTGCCATCGACCACACTCTCGTCAATGTTGTCGTCGATGAAGAGTAACGTGCGCTTCAGCAGAGGAATGAATCCGTCGCCCAAGATGCCGATAGCCGTGGCCAAGAAGTGCAGGCTGACCGTTCGCAGCAATTTGTTCTCAGACGCCAGACATTTCTCGGTGCAGACAGTCGCTGCTACTGCTGCGACGGCCGATGTGTCACTGCGCCCATATTTCTCTGTGATCTCGTTGATGCACGCAACGGCTGTGGTAAGGAGCGTGGATGGCGCATCGGACGTGATGATTGTGCCAATGCGTGATAGATATGCGACGATAGCTGTGCTCGACTGTTTGTCCGTTCGCGGATTTTGCCGCACACGATTCAGTATGGTACTCATGATGCTGTTGCGCAAATTTGGGTCGGCATCATCCAGCAGCGGGTCAACAGTGTCGATATAGGAGTTGATCGGGAGCAGACCGAGCAGGATCTCCAAAGCCTCAGAGCAGCTCTTTACGGAGGTATTCTGTCTGCAAGCTTCTCGATTGAGATCGATCGTGACACGCACAATATCGCCGAATGTTCTGCTTGCAATAGCAGAACCGTTCTTGGCGGATAGAATCGCGAGAACCTTCGTCTGGAGAGCACGAGACTTGAGGATTGCGGGAACGATCGCGATGAAGTGCGAAGCTGTGCTCAAGTCCACAGGTCCGTCGCTTCCACGGCCAAGGAGAGTTTTGCCAACCTTCGATCCAGTCTTGCACAAGTCGTTCACGAAGACAGTGTACGCCTTGAGCGTGCTCAGTATCTCCAATCCTGAGAATTCGCTAACGAGATTCGCAACGAAACGCTGCACTTCCACGCTCTTCGGATACCGATCCACAAGAGTGACTACAATCGCATACAACGTTTCCGATGCGCTCAAAGCAGATGCTAACAGCGTGTAGAGACGGAGACGCCGCTGTGTAGGTATGTGATCGAACGCAGCGGCAAAGCTGACGATGATCTCTGATGCAGCTGATACCAGATCTGCGTTTCGCTTCCGCAAGCTCTCGGCCAATAGAGGGACCACGACCCGGATCACTTGATCTACCACGTGAGCCGAGAAGTCGTCGCTTTGACCCATGATGGTTGAGCTCATCAAGGTGAACACTGGCATGATGCTGTCCAAGACGCTTTGTGGGGCATGTTTGGCGAGTCTGGAAAGAAGCAGAAGTGCCGCGGTACGGACTTCAGGATTTGTCGTGTGTTCGACTGCACTCACCAGAAGGCCGGCCTGGTCCACCGAACAGATCAGATCAGGCTTTGGCAGCTGTTCGATTGCTGTGACCGTGGAGGATAGAGCCTGCAGGGTGGTACTTTGCAGATAGCTCAGATCCATTCCTTTGTACTTCTTGAGAATCTCAAGCACTGCCAGTGCTTTAAACAAATTGTCGTATACGTTCTTATCAAGTGGCTTTGCGCCGTCCATGAGCTCCAGGACGAGCGATAACTTGGCCAGAGCGACGCTGAACTCACTGCTCTCGGTAGTGACTCTGACAGCCTCGCCGTTGCTGATGCGGCGCTTCTTCGACGAAGTTGGGATCGCCAAATTCCTGACGTCGTCCATGATAGGGTCCAGTATGGAGAGTAGGACCTCCGACGAGGTCTCCGCAGCTCTCAAAAAGTTCGTAGCCTCTTGTTTGATTGTTTCGCTCCCTGAGGAGATGGATGTGGATTTGCGTATCATCACTTCGACAATGCTTTTTTGCCTTGACGCCTTCAGTGAGGGCCACATCACTGCTAGTCTCGAGAACGACATTGCGAGCAGCTCGCCATCAGGTTGAGGCAATGCGTTAGGGTTATCACCCATGGCGCTTAGTAGCAGACTTACGGCGTCACTGTCTGACGTAACTATGCTCTGCAGGAAGGCCGCATGTAGTTTGCTGCGCACAGACTGATCCTTGACGTCCATTCGACCATAATCGTTGCGGAACCATAGCTGAAGGCTCTCGGCGAGATATCGCGACCGAGGCTGACCAGCGACTTTATCGACCTGATTCGCAAGCTCGAGGAACCTTATCTTGATCTGTGGAACTTGCTCGTCGCGCACATTGTTGCAGAGCAATTGGTACACGGCTTCCTTCTGCGCCGTCTTTAGCTTCTTGGCTTCGCCGTCATCCCCATTCACGGCGTCTGAACCGCGTCCGAGGCTGTGCCCAAGCACGCGACCAATGGTCCGAGAGTCTGCCACGAATTCTTCCAGATGTGGTAGAAGACAGACCTCGAGGAATCTTTTGAGATCACGAGCCGACAATGTCGACGAAGCGCTATGCAGGATGGCCATTGCTTTCAAATTTCGAGACTCCATTTGTGTCTGGAAACGATTCTGCGAGTCTTGCCATCAGGACGACCATACGCGAAGCCTCCTGCCGCACAGATGAAGCCGTATCGGAAAGGCAGATGAGCATGTACGGCGCCACGAGCTGTGCGACATGGAGTTGCTGAATATTGGTCCTCTCGGCCAGTACATTCAAGGCTGATTTCCTGGAAGCTGCGTTTCTGCAGGTACAGCACGTCCTAGTCAGGAAGCGCAGCAGTCTTGTCGGACCGGGTTCTGGTGCCGAGAAGAGAGGTAGCTGCTCGAATTTGCCAACACTGCTGCGTTTGACGGCAGCCTCGAAGGCAGGCAAGAGTGTTGCATAGAGTGGAGACTCGGTAGATGACAGATCGGGGTCGTCAGCCACGTTCTCCGGCACTGCTGCAAAGATATCCTCGGTGTTTTCAATGTCAGCAAGCGCCGGCTGGTCCAGGTCCATTGCATTGTCACCATCCGCAACGACATCTTCCAACAGCTGTTGATCGGAATTTTGAGGCTGCAGAGAGTTGTGCCAGGTCTTCTAATCCGAGAGACTTGGCGTTTCTCCCGACATTCTCCAGCTGCTCGTCGTTTGCAGGACGCAAGCAATGACTTCAGGAGCGGAGCATCCAGCGGCTGATCCTCCTTCGCAGCTTTCTTCAGGATACCAGCCACGAGAGCGCGGAAGAAGACCTTCCCGGGAAGAGATCGGTCCCGGAATACCGTCTCATCATCAATGGCAGCGAAAGTCTGACATCTGGGAGTCGCAACACCGCTTTCACTACGCCGGGAGATACAGCATCAGAGGCTTTGTGCTCTGCCAACAAGGCCAGGCACTCGATGCCCTGCCTTTGCGTATCCATTGAACAGCTGCGTGCGATTTCGACCATGAGCGCGTCAAGCACGGCATCGTTGAGGCTCGCCTTCCGCACCAAGATCGTGATCAGCATGTAAGCTCCGAGGGTCAGCTCCGGGACCTGCTTGATGGCCAGCGCGGCGTCAATTATCGGTAATACCTGTAGCAGAATCTCCTCGTGGAGTTGTGCTTGCCGCTCCTCCCGTCCACTCAATGACTGATCCAGCCGGCCATGTATACCTTGCGCGAAGACGCTGACCCAGAAGGCAAGCTGGAGGTGATAGTGATAGCCTAGCTTAGCCGTCTTTAGCACCCAACCACTCAGCGCGGTCGTCAGGCTTCGCTCTCTTATGGCCGCGTTGACGATATCTGCGCGGGGAACCTTCGTGAGCGTGTTGATATACGGATGGAGGAACTGAACGTCGGTGATAGGCTGCTTCGGCAGAATGGACAGCAGATTGAGAAAGGGCTTTGTCGCGTGATATGGCAGGAACGTCATGATGAGCGCCTCTGTATTGAACGTTTGCACCCTGTCAAGGTCAGCAATCGATCGCATCCACTGCCAGCACCCATACCGGAACCGCCTGACCAGCCACTCGACTGCTCTAAGCCCACTCTGCGACGCCGCTTTGACGCCAACAAGGCCCAAGAACGCCTCAATAACCACGTCAAGCTCTTTATTCTGCGCCGCGGTCATCTGCTCGCGATTCTCCCCCTCGACTGCCCTCGCCGAACACGGTGCCCTCGAACTTCCTGAACCGCGCATCCGCCTCGCACAGCTCCTCGAAGCCCTCGAGGCATAGCTGATATATGTCGTCAAAGGACTGCGTCGCCGCAACGCTCGCCTCGAAGATGAGCGACTGCGAATGCAGCGACTTCTGCGCCTTGACGTCGAGTTCGTGGGAGGACTGCGCCGCAATGGCCGCGAGCTGCTTCTGGAGACTGGACATGCTGTGTTGCCTCTCCCATTGCAGTTCAGAGCATGTCTGTGGGTGGAAGTGATTTCCTCTTTCCGTCGCGCTCTCGAGTGATGGATCTCGAATTATTTCTTAGCGTCCCGTTGCTCCTGCGCGCCAAGCATCGCTATGACGATGTTGCGCGGCCCACCTTCGTCTGGCTGTCGTGTGCTCGCCGGGCAGGAGGGGCGCTCCTGTGTATGCTGCGATATTCACGCCTGCATAATAGAATCCGAGTCCTTGATCGGATTACACGCCTGACTGCAAATCATCTATCAAACCCAAGATCGTTCACGAACACGACAATGCCGTCCATCAATGTAAGCATGCCGCCCTCATGAGCGCAAGGCAACCACCAATCGCCGTGCAAGAGCCCACCCCTGCATACTATTTGCTTGATACAAGACAATAGCTGAGATATACGCAGGTGTCCCTCAAAGACGGCGCCTCGCCCGCTGAGCTCGACAAGTATGTCTCGATCACACCCTCCTCTGTGTCCGATCCAGTCGCAGTCGCATCTTTCCACTACCTGGTGAGCATCATGCTAACAGACCGCACATGTAGAGCCAAGAAGACCGTCACAGAGCAAGGCGGGAAGGTCACAAAGGAGTTTACATTGATCAAAGCTTCTCGTAAGTCCGACGGGCCATCTACTCAAGAACTATCCGCAGACTGTCAAGAGCCCTCGGCTGACCTTGTACTAGGGCCAAGTTCCCAGCCGATAAGGTTCACACTCTCAAGACGAATGAGCATGTCGATGTCGAGGCGGACCACGAGGTCAAGACGCAGTAGATTGTGCATGGCATGGATGGGATAGACTGAGGGAGGCATGTGATATGGCGATGGACTTGCATGATATAGAATGGCCATGATGACATGAAATGCATCTATCTATATGCACAGCTCGCTACCGGTCCCCTGAATGCTTGTCCTTGGCGCATGAAGGTGCACACTGTCTATCGTGAAGAACTCCTGGCCCATGGCTCCATGCGATAACCGTTCAAACATCCGGCACAAATCTCGTAGGCGGCGTCATCGTACCCGTCGGCACCCTGCTCAACGGCCAAACGCCCTTCCTGTGCAGCATGAACCGAGCCAGCGCGATGAACCCAGCCATCAACCCAAAACAAGTCCCGCAGTAAGCCATCAGATATCTGTACCCAACTCCGTGCTCAATTCCTTCGTGACAAGCATGCCTGCGACCACGGGTCCAAACAGCGCGAACGGCGCCGCGCACGTAAACATCATGCCCGTCCACTGTCCCAATCGCTTCTGCTCGTGCTCGGGGAGCAGCTCCGCGATACATGCCGGTGGCAGAGCCAGCATCACGCCACCGACGATGCCGAAGACGATGCAAAGACCACCGCCGGTGCCAGCGTGTCGATGAGCATCCAGAAGCAGAGCACGAGCACACAGCCCATGAGAGAGAATGCCGCATGGACGTTGAAACGAACCGAGCCGCTGCGCAAGCCACGCGCACCCGACACGCCCCGCACCAGAAGGCGAAGGACATGATTGCAAGGAGCCAGAACGTGCGGAAGCCGCCACTGCCTTGTCGACCGCCGGTCCCAGTGCGGCGATCCTCTGCGACGCCGATGTGATGAAACTGCGCCCATGATTCAATGTTGAAGAAGGTGGCAAAGAAGCCGGAGAACAGGAGGCAGGACCGCGATGACATAGCAACGGTATGCTGCATTCTTGAAGGCTTGCGTATCGACCCAGACGCGCAGCCGGAACCAGGAAGACGGCTTGCGAACCGGCGCTGCTGGGTTCGGGATCGCAGTGACGAGGGTGAGAGCTGAGATGCCGCAGACTAGTATCGACACGTACTGAACGGCGCGGGGAATGGGTAATCGGCTACGAGAAATTGAACATGAGTGGATAGACGAGTCCAGCTGTTCGATGTCAGCTGCGGAGACATCCGCTTCCAATGCTTGCTCACCAACGCTTGCGCCAACAAAGGAGAATGCAATCGCGAAGGTCCGCTTTCGCGGAAACCACGACGCAACAACATGCGATGCCGTGACGAAGCAGCAGGCCATGCCAAGGCCGACGCAGACACCCTGAGCAAGGACCACCTGCCAGTATATGCCTTGGTCGAACTGTCCGTTTCCGGCGCAGAGAGACAGCATGAACATGCCGAGCGAGATGAGTACGAAGCCTGCAAACGCTCAGATAGCGATAGTAGCCGGCGTCAATGAGACGCCCAGTAATGCCGGAGGCCACGAGGATGAGGAAGCACTGCAGAGAGCCGATGAGGTCGAGTAATTGTACCGATGTAGTGTTCATCAAATGAACTTTGTAGTAGGACGCGAAGGAGCCAAAGGCGTTGACAAGGCCCCTGTTGGCAGTCAGCGCGTCACCTGGAAGATCTCTGCAAGCAATACCATGAATTGAACATGAGCAGAAAGCCACCGAGCAAGGCACGATATGCACGCCATTCTCGTGGCCAGTCCGGCTGAATGTCGAGTGTTGGCTTGGGTTCGAATCTGACGCTCTCGTAGCTCGTGACCGCGGACAGTGCGTCTTCTGTTGTCTCGTCGGGCTTTTCATTCTTTGCATTGACAGAGGCTAGCGGGCTGCCAGTCTCTTGCGGACCTTGTTCGAATGTGATCGGCATGTTGGCTTACAACGCCGAAGCAGCATCAACAGAGGGGATTAAAAATGACCCGACGGCGCTAAGGATGTGTCGCTGTTGTATCGGTGCTGGGGACGCGCTGTTATAAGACGAGAAGGACAGAATGCACGAGTTGGAAGTTGTTGCCTTGACAGAGTATTGGCTGAGGAGGGGAAGGTCTTGTTGCTTCTGAGCTTGAGTGTAATATAGCAGAGATAAGACGGACCCCGCCGATATCTGGGGCACTGCAAAGTCAAGATCATTGTGATTGTGCTAAAGGGGCTCTTCTGCAGATCTTACACCATTCACACGAATCTCTTCCGCATCTCGTCAATCACACTGCAGCATGCGACACGAATCACGGCGAGATGAAGTCATGAAGATCGACGGTGGCTTGCCAAGTGCTGTCGACGCCGCGAAGCCTGACGGGCCCGGCGTAGATCAGGGCCATCGATGATACGTAGGCCAATCCGCCAAGGTGATGGCAGCCCTTCCGACCGGGCCGTATCGCGATGCTTGTCTGGTCAAGGGTGTCTTGTGGGAGAAAGAGCTGCTTGGCGAGCGGGCGCAGCAGAGTAGCGTGCGCTTGATACACAGCCGGTCCTTGGCGAATGGGAGCTCTCTCGGCATTCGAGCACATTGCGCATGTGGATTACGAGTCCGGTCGAGAATGGAAGTCAATGGTCTCTTTTCGCTCAGCATTTCGGCCTTCAATAGTGAAAGGCGGCATAGCAATGCATCGAATAAGGTTGTTGAGGAGAGGAGTGCCCCGGAGGAAGCAGTTGCGAAGGTCGAATACAATAATTTGACTAGTCTCGATTCGGATCTTGGCATCACTTGGCATCAACGTCAACTCGACGATCATCAATCCAACAGCGACAAGCAACTGCTTCGCTATGATCAGCATAGTTCTGCGAGCAAGTCTATCGTACTGCTGAACCTCTTGATCTGATCGCTGTAGAACCACCTACAGACAGCCACTCAAAACACCACGAACGCTCATAAAAACATCCGGGGTGTATCACTAAATCCGCATCGCGAGCATTGAAGCAAGACCACTCCACAACGCGACACCCTCTGAAGCCTTTTGAACATGCCAGACCTCCTCCGCCTCGCAGTATCCCAATCCCACACCCTCTCAACACTCCCCTCCACCCTCGCCGCCCTCGAACGCACCGCCCACGCCGCAGCAGCCGACAAAATAGACCTTCTCCTCTTTCCCGAAGCCTACCTCGGCGGCTACCCACGCACCTGCACCTTCGGCGCCTCAATCGGCTCTCGCACACCTCAAGGCCGCGATCAGTTCCTGCACTACTTCCGCTCCGCGGTCGACTTCGGCGATACCCCGCGCGGCGCCGGCGACGCCTGGCTGAACCGCACGTTGCCCCTGCCGAAAGACAGCCCGCCGCGAGGCGATGGGACGCGCGAGTTCCTGGAGCGCGTCGCGCGGGAGACGGGCGTCTTCCTCGTCGTTGGAGCGGTGGAGCGCGCCGGCGGGAGTCTGTACTGCGCGTGCGTGTACGTATGTCCGCGCGAGGGCGTGCTCGGAAGCGGAGGAAGGTGATGCCGACGGGCTCCGAGCGGATTGTTTGGGCGCAGGGGAGTCCGTCGACGCTGAAGCCGTGACGACGGTGATCAAGGGTATGAGGGTGTGTATGGCCGCCGCGATCTGCTGGGAGAACTACATGCCGCTGCTGCGGCAGAGTCTGTACGCTCAGAATGTGAATTTGTGGCTTGCGCCGACGGCAGATGCCAGGGATGCTTGGAGTGCGCTGATGAGGACTGTCGGATGTGAAGGGAGGGTGTTTTGTTCTATCTGCGAATCAGTGCGTTAGAAGGAGGGATCTGCCGGAATGGCTGAGGGGAGAGGAGAAAAAGGGAATGACGAGGAGTTCGTGTCGAGAGGCGGATCGATGGTCGTGGGCCCGCAAGGTGACATACTGGCGGGTCCGAAGTGGGAAGTCGACGATGATACATTGTTGACTGTGGATGTCGACTTCGAGGACTGCGAACGTGGCAGACTCGACTTGGGATGTGGCGGGCAGCTATTCGAGGAGTGATGCTTTCACATTGCACGTCGAAGGATTGGATCTTGACCCTCCTCCATGAGGACGACTGGCAAAAATTGACGACTCGTGGACCTAGCTCGTCGCTGTCGTTGCTCGTCTGCAGATATACAATATTGCGAGATTCTCGCGATCCTCCCAAAGCCAGCCAAAACATTATATCGCCCGTACCATTTCGACTCCATGCTGAAAACCCCACCACATCACATCTCCCCCAAGACCTCATCAACTATCCTCTTCAACGCCTCCCGCCGCTCTCCCTTAAGCTGCATCCGCAGCCTCTGCTCCGTTAGGGCCATGATTCCCCGAAGATCCACCTGATCCAGGTCCACACTTCTCAGACAGATGCGCGCGGCGTCCGCAATCTCTGCATCAGTAGCCTCTTCCGGCCGCTGCGTCCGCCAGTCGATCAGGTCTGCAGTGCTCCCGGGTCTCGAAGTCGTCATTGAGGACACCGGGCGCTGAGAATAGCGGAGCATGCTCTGCGGTCGAGGCGCAGGTGAGGGTGATGCGCCCAGGTGGTCAGTGACCTCGTAGAATGGCGACTGCCTGCCGACCGACAAGATGCTTGTGGTGAGGCTAAGCGTCTATGTGGAGGTGTTGCGGAGCGGTCAGTGTACGGCGTGATATTGTACACGCTTGCATGCGGATTGAGCAAGGACTGCTTGTCGTACTGGTCGCGAGCGACCATCTCGCGTCTTTGTGGGGCGACTGATTGCGGACGCTCGCATTCGTGCCTTGCATTCTGTAGTAAGGATGATCACCTAGATCATCCATTTCATAATCTTCTCCGACTTGCTGCGTGTATGTGTACGGAGTCTTTGATGTGTCCTCAGACCCTCGTATGCCAGGTAGGCCATTTTGCAGAGCGTAATCGTCCCAACGCTGCAACGGAATGCTCCGCGGGTCAAAGAATGTTTCGGACGCCTGCACGACCTTCTTCTTCTCGCCGGCCTCGTGGTGATCATTCGTGTACTGCCCCAGCTGAAGTCATCCATGTGCCAGAATGACCAGCAGGGAAGAACGAAGGAGTAGATCGGAAAGGCGATCAGGTATATGATCATCCAGCCGATATGCTGCCACTGCCGTTTGACAATGAAGACAATGGCTTGTAGACCATAGACTGCTGCAAATCATGATTATGGATATCAGCGGGAACTGGCCTTGATGTGCTGCAACGCGATAGATGAGGTATGCGAGATAACAGCAAGTTGCGGGTAAGATGAGCGTTCCAAAGAGGTCGATAAAGACAACGAAGCGCATTGAGAAGAGGCAGAAGCCGCACATGTCCTTCAAGAACACCAGCTCCGCAAAGATTGTGTATCGTCGAATTGATCCAGCGCCGGCGCTGTGATAACAAGATACCCCACGTCTCAGGTGCTGCTGTCAGCGCGAGAGCCTCTGGTACGAATTTGTAAGTCATCTGTGGGAAGTGCTTCGTCATAAGCGTCGTGAGATAGCGGTCTTCCCCCAATGCCAGCAAATTCTTCTCATGCAGTGTGTCTACATTACACACGCTGTAGTCCTTGATGGACTTTATCTGAGATGATGAGCGGCTTCCCCTTGTCGGCAGTGCGAATCCGATACATTGAGAAACTATCAAAGTCAGAGTGTGCCTTTCGCGCAGGAAATTGTACATACCAGCCCGGCAAACAGGTCACGCTGCCGAAGAGGCTCTCGAAAGATTTTGCTAGGGCGTGAGAAATATAATATTCGTAAACTTGGATCATGGTCCACCAGCTCTTCTCCTCGTTCTCGAGACTCGTCTCGCCGCAGATTCCGGCGATCTTCGCATCGTCAACGCAAGCTGCGACAAGACGGTTGAGAGAGTCGGGCTTGACCAGAGTGTCCGCATCGACCATGAAGAGGTATTCGTACAGCTCCGGGCTGACGCCAATGACGTTGTTGATCTGATGGAATATTTCGAGCTCCAATGGAGACATCGCTGATCGATGATGGACACGGTTGAGGAACGACATGAGCAGGACTTGTGAATCTCGCTTGCCCCTGTTGCCAGCTTTAGGGAATCGCTGCTCGTCTTGACTGCCCACCTTCACCACTACGACGTACGGGACGACATGACCTTCGTGCTCGTACAACCCCGCATATACCTTGCCGTAGTTGAGTTGCGCAATTCCGGGCCCACAAGATTTGAAGGGCAGCGCCGGCGGATCTACTTTCGGGTTCACTCCCAGGATATTTAGAACGGTGCGATATGTCGGTTCGTCGTTGCCTTTGCCCGTTACCAGACCATCACATATGACGAAAATGAGCTTTTTCTATCATCAAATTCGAGGCTGGCAAGAGAGTCAAGTCCTTTTCGGAGGTGATCTTCGCCCTCTGTATAAGCAGGCACTTGACAGATCACGAACTTGTCTTGAGTTACTGGCCGTGGCTTGCGACCAAGCTGTAGCGCCGCGAGGAACTTGACCAGGATCACCGAGCAGAGGACGATGGTGAACGCCAGCAATATGTAGTTGTTGACCATGCACTCGGGGTGTCGCGAAAGTCGGTCTTGCCAACATAGAAGACGTTGCTCATGCATTGGAAGTTGTTGTATGCAGCAGTCCGGTTGTTCTGCTCGAAAGCGCGCCATGCCGCTGTCACATCCTGACCGGGATTCTGTTGAACCATCTGCTCAACGACAGGGTCGAGATAGGTGTACAATGCCAGACTGTTCTCCAGCTGCTTGGTGTTGAAGTAATTTGTGAAGTCATAAATCTTTGAGTCAATAACAATCCAGAGATGCTGATTGATCGCGCCATCGGACTGTACCGTGCCCTTCTTCACGACCAGATCCCCCTTGTAATATTGGTCCATTCGCGGCAGAAATGTCTGCGCGTACCAATTGCCGTTGGCAAGATCGGTACCGACGTACGGCGAAAGAGTGCCGGACGTATGGACAAAGGAGGATGAAGTCAAGCTGGTATCGTTTGGCATCACTGTGACTGTCGGCTCTGAGACCAGCCCAGGGCATCCAAGAGTCAAGGGGATTGAGAACAGAGCGTCGAGATCAGACCGGCCAAAGGCTCCATCTCCGAAGGGTAGACTTGTACAGACGCAATGCTACTGTGCTGTTGTCTCCAGAATTTGGTGACATCGTACACCGACCTCGAACGCTGACCCAGAAATCGTCGTCGCCGTCATGATAGCTCAGTTCTTTAGCGTTCCAAGCCTTGTCATAGTTTGGGCAAAGCAGTCTGCCAAATTCGATGATGTAGAAGACAACGAAAGCGTTCAGGAAAAAGATTGCGAACACAATCACCACTTTTTCTCGCCAAGCCATGCGAACATCTGCACGCTTCATACGACCCAGGTAGCGTAGCATGGATGAAGGTATCCAGAATGTGAGTGCCCATACAAAACGCGTCCACAGTTGTCGAGATGGACTGACTTTTTCCGTTGTTGTGACCACGTTGGCCCCCTCCTGATCAAATGTCCCGTCTCCAGTGTGGAGAGATGTCCCGGAATTCGTGATCATCATAAGGTTCGTGGTCTGCAGCTGGATGCGAGCTGGAGACAGGCGGAGGACGCCGAGTCTGCCACGGCGTGCGTTGATCGAGTGTGATGAAGCTGTCTCTTGGTTGCAAGAGATGCTCGCGGCTCTCCTGCACAGTGACATTGCCATATGGAGCGGCAAAGTAGGACCTTCTGTCATGGTAAGGCCCCTGCAAAGGCGTCAAAGCATCATATGATGGGATTTCGCTGACTGCGCCGGTATGAAGAGCCAAAGCGTCCAGCGCCTGCTCAAGTTCCACCAAGCGTGCTCGCGAATCCAGACCCTGCTGTGACCAATGACAGCATCGTCTGCCTGCCAGCCCCGTTGCCATGTGAAACTCCTGACACCATCCTCACCCGCCAAGCAGCCTAGAGGGGCGTAGTGAGTTGCGAACTCGTCGATCTCGAAGTCTGCGGTATACTCGAGACCCTTACTGCGTCTCTGCGCCCATTCCGAGAGTCGCCACGAACGCAATTGCTGAGACACAGCTACCGCCGACCACGAGTCACGAGATTTGATCTCGCCGCATGTAATATCCGTAGGATGAAGGCATAATTGGAACCAAATCCTGTCGCTGGTCATGGTAACATCAATGTTGAATTGTCTGGCGTCGCGGCCCAGTCGATGGAAGACGAGATGATCTAGAACACTGCCATCTTCAGTTCGGTGCCTTGCCTTCTCGACGAGGGTCTCTATCCTGTCTTCTCGCAGCTCAAATCTCGCTCCGGCTTCCATGACTTGGCTCGTGAGCTGAGCTTGAGATGAAACAGCGGATCGCAATTCTTCGATGACAAGATTGCTGACGTGGGGCAATACTAGACCATCCTCCTGCATCTCACTGTTCATGCTGCCTTCCGAATCGTCGAAGACATTTCGGAGTGCCAACGCACGGCCTAGACCCGGATCCGGCACATCTACGATCGTGATGTTTTTCGTGTCATCATCATCGCCTGACCTGGGTGTCATTATCGCCGGTGAAGTGCTTCTGCTGATGCCGTCATGCACATCCTGTTGCGCAGAAAGGGCCGCAGAAATGGCAGCGTTAGCATTCTCGAGGACGAAGTTGACGATTGCTTCGTAGAGAACCTCGATCAACAGAGTTCGATCTTCAGGATTGCATTCGCGAATCAGAAAGACCGGATCGAGGCGAGTAGCAATGCGGCAGTCTCGCACTCTCTGTCGAGAACATCGTCATCGACCAGAAGACTCAACGTGTTGCCAAGATGAAGGATTGCAGCAAGTACCGACAGCACGTCTCTCCTCCGTCTGCCACTGATTCGGATCGCTCTCAGCATGTCCTGGCTGTGCTCGCCAGCCGCACAATCGTCTGCTGTATCCACGTATGGAGGAGGCTCGCAAGAACCGCCCCGTCGTAAAAGGTCATAGTGAGAAGCGTCCTGTAACGATAGTGCCCTCCGTTCTGCCGGAGTCGTAGAAGCGCTCAATATGTAGTAGAAGATGTCGAATGCTCTGCTTCCTGGACCTTCCGGAACTGCCAAGAGCCCATTGACCGTATCTATGCCGGCCGAGGACAATCTATAGTCGCAGCCACTATTTTGGAGGTGCTTGAGACAGTGAAGGTGACTGCGAGTGCTGAATATCGAGACCTGCTCGGATTCTGTGTCGTTGAGCATTTCAAAAACGGGTTTATAGCTTCAAGCGCTTGATAGAAGACAGCTGGAAGAGGCAGCGGAAATGCAGCAGCTGTGGCCGCAAGGAGGCATGGAGTCGCCTCGTGTAAAGAGCTTGTCATGTTAGCTGCGGCTCGCTCCTGAGAGATCGTACACACCCCAGGACCAGACAGGCATTCTCCCAACGCCGTAATGCATGTTCCCAGACTCTTTTGGCGAGAGCAGGATCAACTGTGCCGCCGACGCGGCTATCGCGAGAGCCTTGTGATGATGTCCGCCATGAGTTGAGCACTAGACTAGTGCTGGGCTCTATCGAGACAGGCTCTGCTGCGACATATGCATTGTGCGAAGCGTTGAGCAGCGTCTGAGTCGAGAAATGCATGGACCGTCGTTCTGTCGGCTGCAATGGTCCGCTGCTCGACAGTTCTGAGATTCGCTGTTGCTGGACCATTACTGGCGTGTAATCGCGTGGTGGTTGCGGTGGCAACCGTGGGTAAAGAAAACAAAAAATAAAGATTCAACCGCGACAGTGATGGCGAGTCATGGGCAACAACGAAGGTGCACAACGGTCAATTGCAAAACGCCACTCGATATATAGCAGTCATAGAGCAGTCTATAAGTATGACCACGAACGACTCGCACGGACGCATGAAAACACAGTGTCCTGGAAGACTAGGTGGATGACATTTCGCGGCGCAGATCACAGCGGTTTATTAATAGTACGAGATCGTTTTCGGCGCAGAACACCGTCAACCGCGTCGCTTCTCACCTCATATACCTGCGGCAATCGCTCACGAGCGACCACTACGCTTCTTGCCCTCGCGATCAATGCGAACGGTCTACATCTGAAGCTGAGCACCGACGGATCCGCCACTCGGCAAGGCCAATCGATGCATTGCGATCTTGACTGGAGCGCACAATAACGACATGTGCTGAGAGCAATGGCCAATACCTTCCTAGCAGGAGGGCGGCCGCAGCATGCCGAGGAGAATCTCGCTGCTCTCAACGGCCACCTTCAGACCGATTCACATCTCGCCGCTCACCTAGCTTCCCGCTTCCATCTGTCTCTGCCCACAGCGCGACTCTCGTCTCATGCCCTCCTAGCGCTCAACAACTACACCTCGTCTGTCAAGGGAGCAAATGGCGGCAAAGATGGAAGCGCCGCGGCAGCGACAGAGGAGCTTGCGTCCAGACTCCTGGCGAGACTCGGCGCTCGCTCCGAGGATCAAGCTGTCGTGTTCCTGTACGTTACGCTGGCAGCAACTTGCAACTGCGTGCTGACTGTCCCGTAGCGGTGAAAGCGGTTCTGGCAAGACTACACTTCGGTCTCATCTACTGTCCTCCATTTTAAGTCAGTCAAGCACACCACTCTCAAACAATACTATCCTGCGCCGCTTTCGTCTTCGACACCTTGACGACAACGAAGACATCGACGTCGCCGAATGCGTCGAAAGCTGGCTTGTTCTATGAGTTACAGTATGAGACTGCTCGAGGATCTCGGCCAAATCTTATCGGCGGCAAATTACTCGATCACCGTCTGGAACGGAGTCGGATCTCTGCCATACCGGCTGGAGAGCGAAGCTTCCACAGCTTGTACTATCTCTTGGCTGGGTACCAGTGACGCTGAGAAGGAACACCTGGGGCTGCACAGTAGGGATGTCCTGGTCCCTGGATTCGATGCATCAGCAACGAATTCGAAGAGATGGAGATACCTCGGGCATCCAACCCAGTTGAAAGCCGTATCAACGACGCAGAAGGGTTTCAAGAGTTCAAACAGCCTTCGAAAACTTGAGTTCCCTCGAAATGACATAGCGGACATATGCCAAGTACTTGCTGCTGTGCTGCACCTAGGACAGCTCGAGTTTGAGACTACACAATCCACTTCCTCGGCGGCCAATGACAGTGGCACGTTCTCTCATGATGGAGGAGAAGCGATGACGGTGGTGCGAAATAGCGACAGCCTCGATATCATTGCAGCCTTTCTGGCGTGCAAGCGCACAGCCTCCAAGCATGCTTGGGATACAGGACTCGAATGCTGCACAAGGAACGAGTCACTATCATGCTCGATCCCAGGGCGCGAGGGAGAACGCTGATGATCTGGCGCGAGCGCTCTACAGTCTCCTCGTGGCATACGTTGTCGAAAGCATGAATCAGCGCATTTGTGCTCCGGAAGAGCTGGTGCGAAATACTGTCGCGATCGTCGACTTCCCTGGATTCCAGCATCTTGCCTCTACGGGGTGCGTATTAGATCAGATACTTACCAATGCGGCAAATGAGGCGCTTTATCAATTCTCCATCCAGTCGTTCTTCGAGCAAAAAGCACAAGTGCTTGCCGCGGAAGAAATCAGCATCCCAGCCACATCCTATTTTGACAATACAGACGCCGTCAAGGCACTACTCCGACCAAGTACGGGGCTCTTGAGCATACTCGATGATCAGATGAAGAAAGGTAGAACAGATGGCCAATTCCTGGATACGATCAAGAAGCGTTTTTGAGAACAAGAACCCGGCAATTGAAATGGGTCATGGGGTCTCGGCCGCCCAGGAGGCTTCGTACGCTCCATTTGCAGATACATATCGTGCCAAGATCTCGACTCCTTTAAGATACGACACTTTGCTGGCGAAGTGGACTATCCGTTGATGGTCTCATGGAAGAGAACGGCGAGACAGTCTCCGGTGACTTCATGAATCTCATGAAATCCACAAGAAGCGCGTTTGTCAGTGCACTCTTCGGACAAGAAGCATTACAGACGATTGCACATCCCCAAGAGAGGACTGCGATCCTCCAGGCATCACTCAGCTCTAAGCCGACACGGCAGCCCAGCTTGATCCGGAAGCGAGGCGAACGGCCGGCACGATTTGCATCACTTCGTCAGAACAGGCCCGCTGTCCAGGAAGAAGTGGTCGAGGATGCTGTGCCAGCTGTGCCGCGGATCACGAGGACCGAAAAGGAGCAGTAATGACTGAAGGAGCATCAGCCCAATTCCTCTCTTCACTTGCCAGCATCAACAAGGCACTCACAGCTGCAACCACCAATCCCTACCTTGTCTATTGCTTGAAACCGAACGATCGAAGAATGGCCAATCAGTTTCGACACAAATGCATCCGCAGTCAACTGACAACCTTTGGAATACCTGAGATGTGTCAGAGGCTTCGTAACGCCGACTTCAGCGTCTTCTTACCGTTTGGCGAGTTCCTCGAGCTTACGGAGTCTGATCACTTGCTGCTTTCGAGCGAGCAGAGTAAGGCGCAAGCCATTCTTGAGGAGAAACTTTGGCCTTCGAACGAGGCCAGGGCTGGGAGCACAGGTGTCGTCCTCAGTGAACGGCTGTGGGCCCACCTCGTGAAACTGCGACCTGATGACATTTCACCTCTCCACTTCTCCCAGGGCACTGCCGGATCTGGCGATTTAAGACCGCCGGTCCGAGACACAAGGTTCAGTGAATCAAGAACGCATTTGCTTCCGAATGCGCCGGGACATTCACGGTTCACGACGAGGATTTTGACACTGGGTCAGATGCAGGCGTTGTGGCACTTCATGGGAATATCTTCCGCAACCTTGACACTAGGAGGAGCTGCAGGAGAAGGGCAATAGGGTACACGAGGAAGAAATTGACAGCGTCCGAGTGTCCGGTGGCCGTAAACGCTGGCTGTTTATGGTATGGCTCTTGACCTTTTTCATTCCGGATTTCGCT
>JAQQXO010000319.1:0-36944 GCA_029852735.1 Persea americana
TACCTCGATCAATGTCCATTTGCGACATTCCCAGTCTCAGTAAACAATACGGGGTCAAGATCGTCCGACTATGTCACTCTGGGCTTCCTTGCCGGAAACTTCGGACCTGCACCGTATCCAAAGAAGTCGCTCGTCGCGTATCAGCGTCTATTTGGTATTGCCGCTGGTCAATCACAGACTGCAAGACTGAACTTGACCTTGGGCAGTCTTTCGCGTGTCGATGAGAATGGCAATCGGGTGCTGTACCCGGGTGATTACAGCATGATGATCGATACACAGCCACTAGCCATGTTGAACTTTACATTGACTGGTACTCAAGCTACCTTAGATCAGTGGCCGCAGCCACCTGCTCGGACTGTTCAGAATGATGCAGACAACTACTTCGTGGGTGGGTACGGTTCTATGTGATCGGAGAATGATTGTCTGGGTGCTGAGAGAAGCGCGCAAGTCGAAGCAACAATGGAATAGTCTGCCAGACCACATAGCAGCCGCCTTTTGCATCAGAGCGGCTGTGTAAGCGTGCTACGTGAACCCAAAAAGGAAACGCGACACGTCTGGACGAAGCCGAGGAATCATTGAGCGCAGACTACTTGTCGCACATCGCATAAAGCCGCTCAGAGATCAATGTTTCGGATCGTAGGCTATAGATAATAGTATTGCCATACGAAGCAAAGATAGATCGTTGCCGTAACAGATCTGCCAAAGGACCTCAAAGGCTCACGAGACAGGTCGCGGTGGTCTCGTTTTTCAAGGCTCCGAAGTCTCCCATAGAAGCATCTGAGCTGCTTTTAGGGCAGCACATGGACCTCCACTATCGAAACCGAGTTGCCGGAATCCAGACACACCGGACATTGGATCTTGGATGTTAGACATTGTATGTCAACATCTGCAGCTAGCCCGGTGATCAATTCGGATCGGATACATGTAAAGCATCATGGCTGTATACAATTCCCGGTTCCTGCTGTTGAAGTCAGTCTTGCCCTACTAGTACTGACGATGCCATTCTCATCTATGAAGTGACGCATGGTGGTCCGTGACTCTGAAACAGCACGCAACGCAATCAAGATCTAGAGATCGATGTCTCGCTATCGTTGGGTTTCCCGATCGAAAGTAGTCTTGTACCTGTCTAGACCAAGTTGTCAGTAGATCGCAGAGCAACCCTATGGTGCTTTGTGGGGTTGAGTCCCGGCTTTGTTGAGCCTCAACACGATTGCGATCATGCGGCACTAATCTGCGACTTGTGCCAACTCCCAATAATCTATCTCCCTTAGTAAATGAAATCTATTCATGTGCTCAGGTGTAAGAGGGTTTGTACTGTATACGGTCTGATCGATTGCTCAACCGTCCTGGATCTACTGATCTCATACCTCGGTTAGCGAAAGCAATCTGAGTTCATCTGAGTTCAAGATGCTGTGCTCGATCGATAAATGCAGGTCGATGCGCCCTCGACCGCAATCCTGGATTCCGGTCGCTGACTTCCGTGTGTCCGTGCTCTTTCCCCCAGATACCGACTCGTACTACCTTACTCAGGATGCTCTGGTATCTATCCATATTATTGGTAGCTCTTGGTGCTGAGTGTGCTTCCCTGCCCAAGACAGTTGAAGCTAAGCCCAGCTACAAATCAAGGCGGCAGATCTTCGCCTGGGCCACCGACGCTGCAGGTCAGTGTTCACCCCTGCTTGAGATAGACTTAGCTGACGTGGTGATTTCTCAGGCAAGGGCGGTAAGCTGAAGAGTGCGCCCCCTGGCTCCGTACGGGTCCGAGAAGATCTGCCAGCAAAAGATGGAGTCCCTAATGCAAAGAGGGTCAAGATGCGCTATGGACCTTACAACGTGATCGGAATGGAGAAGACCTCGATGTTGGGCGAGGAGGGTGCGCTTTGGAACTATCCCGATACAGAGGTACCGAAGCCAGCTGATGACTTTACTATCTTCGGATGGCAGGCTGGCTTGGAATATACGAATGGGACTGACGCGAACATCGATTCGGGGATGTGGCTACACCACGTGAGTTTCTGCCGTATGCTGAACAGACATCTTTGCCTCATGACCACAGGCCCGAAGAGTCGAAGCCTCTCACTGACAATCCTACCCAGATGGTGCACTTCAATATTGGACAAGGGCGTGAAGATGCGACATGCGCGGGCACACTATCAATGCCTCATTTCGACGTCCAGACTCTTCCAGGAAGTTCGGAAAGAATGTTCTCTTCCGGCAATGAGCGAACTTACGTAGACTTGTCCACTAACAGCCCTGACGGTAAGGTCGACATGGGCTATCATGTCGTCAAAGACGATCGATGGGCCTTCATCGTCGACCTGATGAACATGAACATGGAAGATCGCGTGGTCCTTTCTGACTCTGACTTTCGATTACTTTGATGGATTTCCTGCAGGGTTTGACCAGGTGAAGCCTCTGTGGTTCGATGTCAATCAGTGCGGGACATCAGAGCTCAGCCCTTTAGCTGAGAAAGGCTCTTATACCATCGAGTCGCAGCCTTGGAAGCCAAACTTTGAAGGCGAGGTCGTCGCATTGGTCACTCACTTGCACGATGGCGCCGTGACTCTCGACATTTTCTCAAAGCCAGATCGTCTCGTCTGTGGTACTACCGCAACTTACGGAGCGAACGACAAATATCTCTTGCCGCAAAGACTGCGTATGGGTCCAGAGCAGTGGGCGGTCGCACATATTTCCAACATGTCGCAGTGCACAGGAGATGACCTGCGGCGTCGAAAGGTCGATCAGATCCGCATGGCGCAGAATTGGTTCGTGAGAGCCAAGTACGACTACGATGTCCACCCCGGTAATGCCAATTCTTTTGGCGTGCAGGAAGAGATCATGTAAGTAAAGCAGGACAAGATCCTCATTGAGGACGTGGAACTCTCTACGAAAAGACTGACCTGCTTCCTCAGGGCCATCGCCCTTCTCTACGTCCGTGTACCCCGCGAAGGCGTAGTGATTGACCGGATGTCAGGAGCTACAGCGGCCAATCCCAGCATCTCAGCAACGGCGAAAGGCGTCTGGTACAATATCTTATCGAACATTGGTTTGGCCAAGTTGTTCGGTACCAGTGCTCCGGCTCACGCAGCGGGAAGCAGCGAGAGTCCAGCATCTAAGGGTGCTATGGCGGGTATGATGATGAGATAGTCTCATTGTTTCGCGGATTAAATCATAGATTCACATGCAATCTTCAGGAAACGTGAATTAGCTTATGTTTCTGTGCACAGGAGAGTGGCTCAAACCCAGTGGATATAGAAATGGAAGCAGAAGTGTACGTCTGATGTAGGGTCGGCCTCTCAAAGTTGCTACGGACGCAAAGACGCGACTTAGCGCCGACGCGTGAAGCCCGATAACCACGCTAACCAAGATCGGATGCCAACACTCCGCCCAGGCCCAAGGCTAGCAGGTGCCCAACCCCTTGGAGGAATGAATTCATTGTCAATTAATACAAGGCCTTCCGATAGAGATTGATCGGCCCTTGCTTTTGGTCATACCATCGGACTAGTCAATAACAGTCTGTAACCCCGCGGTTAGTTTATCGAAATGAGCGACGGGAAAGAAGAATTGGCTCTGAACTATAGTCTTGGGCCCAAAGTACTCGTCAGTATCCGCAGATACTCGGGTTAGGACATGAGCTGTTAGAAAACGGCCATTGAACATCGAACATTGGATATCGGAGCTTGGACATCGGATACTGGATATTGGATAACAAATTTCGGACACTAGATTTCGGATATTGGATACTGGACACTAAATACCGGACACTGAACATTGGACATCGGACGGCCAGATTGTGCAAGTTCAGTTTTCGCAATCCAGTGCATGTATACGATGTCCAATGTCTGATATATAATTTCCAATGCAATACTTTGGGCGCGGTACTGTAGTAGCTCAACAATTAGGTTATCGAGATGGTCCAGAAGTTCGTGTCTGTACAATGTGATTGCGGGCGTTATTCAGAGGACGGGCAGGCAGATAATGATATCTTTACATTGCAAACGCAGCGCTGTAAACTATCTACAGGTAAGAGAGATCGACTTTTCGACGAGTAGCGAACATATTGATCAAGATTTATGTACAAGAAGGATGTAAAGGGGTTACACGCAATCTTCTCTAAGTCATGGAGGATCTCGGGAGATATCTTTTCTTCAGTTCATCGTCTAAGAGATGGTCGCAGACGAGGCACCGAGGCCGAGAGCACCGTTGGATGTGGCGCCGCCCGCAGTTTCCGAAATACCGGCTGCTGGGCTGGCTGAAGCTGCTGCTGGCGAAGCTGCGGATGCAGGAGAAGCAGCGGGTGAGGCAGCAGCTGGGCTGGCTTCAGGCATGGGCATAGCCATTGGCGATGCAGCGGCAGCAGGAGCGACAGCAGGGGTGGCGCCAGTTGTCGAACTGCCGGACAAGCCAAGCTGAACCGAGCCGTCAGCAATAGGTGCTGCTGGCGCAGGAACGTTTACGGCAGCCGGGGCAGCTGGAGCAGGGACAGCAACAGGGACCGGTGTTGCGTTTGGTGTGAGACTGAAGCCGGCACCAGCTATTCCGAGGCTTTGGGCTGCTCCAGCACCGGCCGAGACGATACCTCCAGCTGGGCCGGGGACGTTTTGAACGGCTGGAATTGGTGCAGGGGTTGGTAAGGAAGCAGATGGGGTGCCGTTGAGATCGAAGGAACCGGATCCTATATCAATGTCAGTGACTTATAATCACCTTTACGTAGACAGTGTCAATCATACCAGGGTTGAGGCCAATGCTCTGGAAGCCACCGTCAACAGGTCCAACGATTCCGCCTGCCGGGGGTGCAGCGGGAGCAGGTGTAGGTCGTCCAGCTTGAGGCCAGCCTGTTTGGTATTAGTTTCATGATTCATGATCTCAGTTTGACAATCACAAAGTATAATTTACCTTTGGGGAAGGGACCAGCGGGGCTACCAGGGTTCAATGGCTGAGGAGTAGCAGCCGGATTGGGTCGAGGCTGAACGAGCCGCCGTTGAGACCAATGCCAACTGAGCCAACTTGGCCAGCACCGTTGTTAAGGGGAGCAACGATCGGAGGTCCGCCAGGAGCACCCGGTCGAGGTCGGGGCATACCAGGCATGCCCAGACCCTTGGGCATAGGTGGGTATGCGCCCTTAGGGAATGGTGGGTAAGCACCCGCGTAAGGAGGAAGAGCACCCTTCGGGAAAGGAGCTGGGTATCCGTAAACCTGAGGTCGGGGAGGGGGCTTGTTGACCGCCGTAGCCGAAGAGGTCACCGAACAATGCGCCTATGTCGGGAAGGGGGCAAGATGCCGTTGAGAAGTGAGAAGGGGCTGATGAGGATGAGGGTATCAGCATCGTCGCCGTCGTCGCCAAAGACTGAGCCCACAGGGCCATGCTCAGCGCTCTGAGTGTTGTCTGTGAAGTTCGTTAGACTCATGGTTCACTCAGATCAAAATGTTGCTTA
This sequence comes from Persea americana, assembly GCA_029852735.1. NCBI lineage: Eukaryota > Viridiplantae > Streptophyta > Magnoliopsida > Laurales > Lauraceae > Persea > Persea americana. The sequence continues at coordinate 5,436 of JAQQXO010000319.1, forward strand.
TGATTTCGCTTACCCATGGCTCGCTTGCGACCGGGGTAAGGGTTTTGTCGGTGTGCGTTGTTCCATGCTTCTCCATCGAAGCCGTTGGGACCCCAGAAGTCCTCGGCCTGAGGAGTCGGGTTGGGGTCGTAGCTGTAAAATGGGTTGTAGCCGTTAAAGTAGCCAGAACCGTATCCGTAACCATTGTAGGCGTTAATGTTGTAAGGGTCCCAGTATTTGCTGGCCTTGTCAGCCTGCTGGGTAGTCTCGCTCGGCTTAGGAGCAGGAGCAGCGTTGACGAGCAACGACGAAGCTGCCAAAGCAGCGGCAGTGTACTTGAACGACATCGTATCCCTCACTGTAGTAAAGAAAGACGAGAAGTGAAAGGTTAGTCAAGGAAAGTGGGACTGTGAAGCAAGGAAAGATCGAGATGAGACGAAAATGGAACTCCTCCAATGCAGGTCCCAAGAGGCTACTTGTATAGCATTGCCGACCGAAATGCTATACGTATCTTCACTATGTCATAGCCCGTTCCCAGTATCCGGTCTTGACGAAACTACCTGAAGAGCGTGCGTAGCCCGCAATTAAAATCGGGCCAGGAGTTCACCTGGTTTAGCAACATGGGTGGTCAATCCGACCGGATCCAGGGCTGCACAGTTCAATTGCAATATATTAAGAAGGCACCGGACTCCTGGGAGTCGATCGCGTCCGCTTGCTGTTACTTGGTAGAGCCTTTGCTGGATGATGTGCTGTGTGCATGCGGGTTCCTGAAATTAACGGCTGGCGTGTCGTGCATTCAGGAACGTGCAGTTTTATATTAATGATTTGCTGTGCAGGGGCCGCAATGCATACACGGCCCATTTACAACATGGTATTGCCAAGCTCATGCAAGAATTGAAGAATTTTAGACAATTCGAGGTCCATGCAAAAATATTCGAACGTGGGTGATGAGAGTAAGAGTAGTGATGCCAGCAGATTGTAGATGTGATTGTAGCCCTGTTGATGTTGTGGCTTCATGAGTAAAACCCAACTCATATACAAACGCACGTCTTGGCATCGTGAGCTGTCAGTATGGATGAGCGCAGGGATGGTGATGGGATATATGTGTGATCATATGGCTAAGGGTAGATCCCCGTCGGCCGTTCTTGATTACCTGGTGCTCATCATTGGTGACTGATGCTGCAATCAAATTGTTCCAGCAATGCTCCTGTGTCGTCATCTACCGGACGATGTCAAACAGCTCGATGGTCCCTTGCTCTTTATCACGAGAAAGATGTACTTCGTATGTCAACGATTCGAATCCAGCATGGTTTGCATGTTGACAAGTCTTTGGGTGGGAAGGGGTGGCTGGAGCTTATTTGAAGGGAGGATACGGCTTCATTCGCGGTAGGAATCAGCAGAACTGGAAGAAACATGAGCAGAACTCCGCATATTCTTCAATAGCAGCCTACAAGTGACTCCGTTTGAGGCTGTTGTTGAAGCAGAAATTGATGATGTAGGCATAGTTAGCTGTCGGGTCGAGTTGCAGCTTCGGATCAGAACAGCCCTGACTGGATGACCGGGCGGCAACGCTCGGAGAGATGTTTCAATCGGCACATGTTTGTATCCCGTACCTTTTCGGCATCACCCTACATTGAACACTCGGGGCTTCACTCGTTCGTTGTGGTGCTTGTTGAGAGGATGCTTTTGCAAAGTTGCAACTCGGGAAAGGATTGACATCATCATGGCTGACATGGTGGAGTGTGGCTTCCACAGAAAGTACTGTAGCGCGGCACCTACGTGACTGCCCAGCACTAGGGTTAGGGTCGATCCGAGAACAGCGTCGGGAGATTAGCTACATGAGAGGATTATGTCCCAGATTTGCAAACATAGACTCCTACGCTCGATTATGTGATGACTCACAGATCTGAAAATTTGAAGCCTTCGGCTGCCAGATCGTGACGTTTACGGCTGTTGAGTGTGTCTGAGCGGAGTGGCCAATCAGTCTTCCCTTCACGAATCACTATTTCGAAGTCTGGCAACTTGGCAAGCAGGGCCGCCTTAGTGAGATGTCAAATCGACAATAATCCTTCAACAAGCGATCTAATAGATTCTCACCCGCTCTACGTTCGCTGCTGCCCGAATATGACAAATCCATGTATTCGCATTGCGACCCGCCCATTGAAAGCGAACTTCCTACTCATAAGGCTGAAGGCCCTTGCGTTAGTGTTGCGTCACTAGATCCCGCATCTGCATACTGAACAGGACGCGACGCGATTTGATGATGAACACCAAGAATCATTTTCTGAACCTTCATGCACACGCTCTGCACAGCCAGCTTGAAGCCGAGATATATCGGGAGCAGCACAAGCATGGCAGAGCAGAACTCAGAACATCCTTTTGAGAAGCTGGACTCGTAGATTGAGGGCCAGACTCGATCATCGCCAAACAGGTCAGAGAGGTCAGAGACCATGGCCGCCGACGACGTAAAGCTTACTCAGGCCGGCTCGCGCATCACAGCGCTTAATGCAATAAATCAAGTCAGTGCTACAGTGAGCCAAACTGAGGCTTAACCATTGCACCAACACCGCATATGTGCTGAACGTAACCGTAGGATGTTCCTAAGATGCTCGCCGCTGCCGGCAAAGCCATCAAACTCGTGACATCCTCCCCATTAGCCGAGGATAATAATGAAGACGCTACACTTGATACGAAAAGCCGCAAGACCGGCTTCAAGGATCACACAAGAGAGTACTTCACACTGCTCAAGTCGATCAACGACAGACTACAATCCGAAGTTCAGGCATTGGAAGAAGCCGGACTGATCGTTAAAGAAGACAAGAAGCAAGTGGACAAGAACAATGCTATCACCCATGGAGGCCTCGGAAACTTTGATGTAGCCTGGCTGAATGCGAGAAGTCGAGATGTTGGTGCTCAGAAGGAAGCAGAACTGCTGAAGGAGGCCAGGACGATACTCGAGAACATGAAGAAGGAGAAGGGGGATGTTAAGATGGAGAACGCTGGCGATTGAGCCGTGAACACTTTATTTGAACGAACACCGCCTGCAACAACCTCAAGTCTCGAATGGTCATGCGGGTAAGTGCTGTGCAGCTTCTGACGAGCGCTGGAGCCCATGACCACGAGCATTCAGATCTGTCAAGGGAGGGCCGTCTCGTCCAGAGCTTGTGATACCGCCAAAGAGGCATATCCGGTGCCGGAACAAGAGCTTCTTGCCGATCGAAGGTCCACAGAGACAGGACCGAGTGCAACATGATACCGGAACAAGCATCCAATGATATCTACTCAGTATAAATCAAGAGAACGGGTGTGGTAGGCCCCCCCTGGGAGGACTCAAGTCTCTTCTGTGAATTGGCTCACAGCTGAGCCAGTTCGCGCTTAACATTGCAATGTCAGATGGATAGAATAAACTTCTTAACCGTGTCTATTGTCCCTAGGTTGCGTAAAATGTTGTCTTGGTACTGTAGTATAAGCTCGAAAGACCCTTGCAGGTCGATCAGCCCTATGGAATTCCACCGCTATATAATTCAACTTTGACGTCGCGGCCCGAGCGTCCAACTTTCACATCACTCATCGCGACAACCAAGAACAACTGCGCCGCGAGATCGCAGAAAAGCGCTCCACAAATTCTCACCACTCTCAACATCTCCGACAAACCGTACAATAAAGGACTCTAGCAACTCCTCACCCAAAAACACATCGCAATCATGAAGCTCGTCAGGTAAGCTGCACCTGTTCTCCTGCTACATTCGCGATGCGCGCATGCTGAACCTGGATATTTTTCAAGGCTGCGATACACTTCGAGCACGACGAGCTGACTGGTACATAATGTAGGTTTCTTATGAAATGTCAAAGTGAGACGGTCCAGGTTGAGCTCAAGAATGGTAAGTCTCCGCCCTTGTCTGAGTGCAAAATGAGTCTCGCGACCGTATGGACTGATTTTGATTCGCATAGGTACGACCGTCTCTGGTACCATCGCATCCGTCTCCCCCCTCATGAACATCGCCATGCGAACTGTCAAATACACGCTCAAGGGTCGAGATCCCATGGCGCTCGACGCAGTCAACATTCGCGGAAACCAGATTCGTCTCATTATTCTGCCCGACAGTTTGAACTTGGACACGCTATTGGTAGATGACCAGCCCAAGCCAAAGAATAAGGCAAGGAAGGAAGGTGCTGGAACGGGTGGTGGTGGACGAGGTGGGCCTGGCGGTAGAGGTGGTGGACGAGGACGAGGGAGGGGTGGACCGAGGGGTAGAGGTCGTGGACGATAGACACATTGCGTTTCGGTTCTTCGAGATGGATGAGAATGATGGCACCACTGAACACGGGGTCAAATACATACTACATTGTGAAAATGCTATATGGAACGACGTTCCTTCGAGAGCCAATGGGCACACCTCACATCCCTGTTTAACGTAGACCAGGGGTAACGAGAAGGACGATCACCACATTGTCAGCTATCTTGACTCGGATACGTAGGGATGCCGGGTGACGACAAAGCTCAAAATGGCAACAGTACCAAATTCATCCATTACGCTCTCCTGCACTGTCAGTACTCCATGCGTGAAACAGAGTCATCCAAGCGTTATAATTTAGCACTAAAACATCGAGTTGTAATGCAAAACTATCTTAATCAATTCGAAGGACCTGTATGACCCGTGATCCCCCAGTCAGTGGGAGATGAGCATTCAAACTGCAGGAGCATCGTTGCCTCATTGAAGCGAGTTTAAGAACTGTACACAATATCACATCTGGAAAAGGTGGGCTGGGACTGGCATTGCCGGCCGTGTGATAGATCTAACGACCATTGTCCTTGACGTTGCAAGTTTAAGAGGGCGTGGCTGCGCCAGGCCATCCAGTAGTCGCGCTTCATGGCGTATGCCGACCATTGTGTAGGATCTGCTCCTCAGCATGATGCTCAGGCAAGGTCAAGCGATCGCAGAACACCCTCCTGGAAATCAGCTCGCCTATCGATTCGCACAGGGGCGCCCAGTTCAGGCCAAGCAAGCGGATTGCCGTGTTGATAATCCTACTGATCAGGCAAACACCGAGAGTATCAATCAGACCACCTACTGATGCTCCACATTGCGTTGACACTCTCTAGCAAAGTCTAACAGCCTCAAGGAAGCTACGAATAGGCCCTGTGACCGTCGCGAGTGTGGAGCTAGCCCCACTTCACCCATGGACAATACCCCTCGTTGGCATCACCGGTTGCTGGGTCGCGCCCTCTATCATGGCAAGTACGACAGCGACCTTCTTTCACGCCTCAGGAGCCTCTCCATGTGTTCATCAAGCCCCTCACGATGCCTGAACAGCATAGCCACGCCGAAGATTATCCCTGATGATTACTCATCATGTACCCCTGGCTATGACCCAGCAGGTATATAATCTTGTTGGCCGGTCCCAACTTTCAACTTTTCTTTTTTCTTTCCTTCCTCAACTGACAAAGCAGGAAATAAGTTCGTCGTTGCCGCTGTCTGTCGCCGCCGTTGGGGTAACGAGAGATCAAGAAGTCTCGCTTACCATGCGATGGTTCCCCAAAGGACTTAGGTTTCCCAAAGGGCTCGCATTGATTGCAACCGCAATCACCGGCACAATTTTTGCTTTTATCCCCTATAAACTTTTTTTCATCTGTCCTTTCATCTGCGGATGGGAGGTTGAAGAAGATTGGCCTTGAGTTGTGTCCCAGTTGATGCAATGAACGTGTTAGAATTGAATCACCTAATCGTTGACCCATGTACGTGTACGCATACTGAAGGCATTGCCCTGTGAGTGGTGTTGCTGCTCTTGATTGATACTTTTGTTGTGCTGGCTAGCACGTTTGTCGGGTTGTTGTGATGCGTTTGTGGTGTAGGAGTATTGATTTGCGTACTTGTTCAACGTGACTGCCCTTTTACACTGCCTGCATCGTTTTACTTTCGTTCCATAGCGATCAAAGGCATTGTGAGGTACCACCCTGATCGCACGTGAGATGCATGCGCAGTTTGTCATGGAGGTTCGCGTCCTTTGAGTCCAAGTTTGCATACACACAATTGATGTTTAGCCCACACGACAGACTCAAAATGCAGAACATTGACGGCACCACACAACCAGCACTCATACCTTTGGATTTTCTTGGGGATGCGATGTGCATCTACTGGCTTCTCTCTGATCGTAGTGCTGTGAAACAATAGTATTCACAGTACATGGAACATGCCTCCGTCGTATGTGTGGAGCCACGATGCGACACCTACCAGACCAAGGACTAACACACAACCAACAGTGTCGGAATGACATACCCTCTGAAAACTTTATCAAGTATCAATTCAGCGAGATCTGGGTTGCTGAGCTCCCCGCCCGATCAGTCATCGTACACAACATCGATATCGCTCATCACGAGTTCCGAAGAGTCAACTTCGCACCCCAGAAGAACCTCGATCATTCCCCAAACAACGAAGTTCATGGGGAAACCGGTTCAGCAAAAGGTAAAATACTGAGCCCCAACGTTGAGTTTGAGCTGTATGATCGAGGCTTCCTTGCTTTCTCAAGCTCATGTACCAGTGCTCGGCAGCCTTTGCCCATACGAACAAATGGCCGATGTGACGATCTAAGCCTGGAGTACATTTTGGTATGCCTTATATATTGCAAGAGCTTGGGATCAGCAGACATATGCCAAAAGGAAGCAAGTTTCGACTGAGCCAGGCGCCGCTGCTGTCGCACGGTGTCTTCAACATGCCGGTACGGCTTCTTGATGGGTCGCACAAACGAAGAGAAAATCGAGCGGCCGGAACGCAACAACGTCGAGCTATCTCGCAGCTTGTCTTGTCGACGACGGCTTCTCTGGATATAATACATCGCAGTGTAAAGAATCCGGACTAGCTTGTGCAGCGACTGTGCAACCCATGTACCGTTCCATGGACAAAGCAAAGTCTCTCCAGAAACAGACGGAATGATAGAGCATAAGTCCATCGTCACACGCAAGAATCTGCTATGCCTTGAGAGTCATACAAGCCATTGCCCATGTCGACAAGTCGATGAAGTCCAATGATGAACCGCTTGAGGCTACGATCAGAAATGGTCTCACCTGGAACGACATCCACAGATGGCTAATGTCGAGAAGCCGAACATGTAGCAAGCTCATTGCTGGTCTGGCGGATTGTGCGTACTCTTCCACACTTTGAACGTTGATCTGCACATAATTGCGGCGAAGAGAATAGAGCACGTGTTGTCAGTACATACCAAAGGATATCGGTTCGAACGATCTGTGTTTTCATACGGGTGTCAAAAATCCATGTCGACAACAATGATTATGACATTGAAAGCAGACTTTCCACGCTATTGCGATCTCACAGGAAGCTTTGAAACTCTTTTCGAATCGGACGATCCGATGTATCATCAGCAGAATTCCATGCTCTTGCTCATGTATTGTTCCAATCAGTTACAGGTTGACCGTGCTCTTCCCGAGATCTGCCATTCGAAGGGCGAGGTTAGCCCGGCAGATGCGGAGGATTGACTATTGAAGATCAGCCATCCGGCATCAGTCACTCGATGGTGCACATAGTCGACGCATGACATGAGATGTTGTAGGTGAGTCGGAGAACACGAGATGCTGCTGCCACGTCCCCGATCAGGCGGGATCATAATCTGTTGTTACTGAATATCGATCAAGGTCGCGTTTCAGACATCCGCGCAATAGGCCGAACTGCAGCTTCTACTGATGGGGATGGCAGACGAGAATGTATTGATGGCGTTGACGTAGGTGGAGAACAAGAGGCTGGAGGTGGTTGGGATAGAGTTGAAGCTGCAGGAGCGATGCATCGTGTTGAGTACGTGCGTCCGAACCGTCGCTAAGGGATTCGCTGGCAAAGGGACGCAACAGGAGCGGAAGAATGACGTTCATATCGAATCGAGCTGGTCTCCAGGACTGCATCTGACCATGAATTGTGTGCGACATCTCTACTGTGGGTCCATTGCGTCTTATGATGGCGTGCGTTGACGGCGGGACCAAACAGCTGGGAGATGATCGACGGAGAAAAGGGTGGCTGCCGACAAGGACCCAGCGGAGCCACCTCATCAGAACGCGTCTTTCGCGACAACATTGTCAAGCCAAGAAACCACCCATTTGGTCCATTTGCAGCATATAGCTGATATGATCGCCTTCAGAGACTCAAATGGACAACTCTTGGACGTGCTGAGCACGCTCGACTGTCCATGTCTCGAGGAAGCCAAGCATTCGCATGACTCGACTCGCATCTGCCACCATTTTGGCGTGTGGATCCGCGTCAATCCAAGGGATGGCCGCATTGCATCATGCACAATCCCGCAGAGCCCGTCCGGGGTACACGCGTTTGGAGCAAGTTGCTTCGCGTCATGGAAGACGTGGAAGTACTGAACATTGCATTGATCAAATCCCGATAGGCTGTCGCAGTCCTTGAATGCCACGATGGCAGTCCAGACGCCCGCGCGAAGGTCTCTCCTAGAGTACGGCCTTCTAGCAATCCCTTTGTACTTCTTCATCATCGGACCACTATTGAGTTCATGGTTTCCAGACGGAGTTCTTGGCTCGGTTGCCATTTCGGACAAAAGCGATACTGCTAGGCTCACAAATACTGCGAAACCTGGGCGAGATTTCACCAAGAATTACGCTGCAGAACATGCACAGGACGAGACCGACAATCATCATGCTATTCAATTGGACAACCTGGTTCTGCCAAGATCAGATGAGGACATGGCCGCAATCTGTGAGCGGCCTGGAGATCTGATGGTGCGCGTCCTCAGTCGCGAGCCGTTAGTCCTTTATATTGAGAACTTCCTGACGACATCCGAGATCGATTCGATCATCTCTACTGGCTCTCCTTTACCTCCAAGTTTCGACAACAACTTCAGACGGCGGCCAGACCTCGACAGTTGACATATCGATTCGAAATTCAACGCGTGCACTGCTACCTCAGACGGATACAGTGCAGTGTATAGAGCATCGCGCTATGCAGGTGCAAGGGTTCCGCAAGGACGTTTACGTAGAGAGACTCTGGCTGCAGAAGTACGAGGAAGGTGGTCACTACAGCTACCACTTTGACTACAGCGGAGACATTCGATCTCACGGAAAGGGCAGAATCAGTAGTTTCATGGTGTTTCTGAATGGAGAAGAGGACGTGGACGCGGTGAGCGATGGCGATGGCAGTGAACCATTGCAAGGAGGAGGGACGCATTTCCCATACATAGCAATGCCGGACGATCGCAGCTGGTGCAAGGTTCTGGATTGTGATGTCGGCAAGGATCGGGAAGGCGTAACATTCTTACCGAGGAGAGGCAATGCAGTGTATTGGGAGAACTTCCACCCTTTAGAGGGAAGAGGGTTCGAAGAGACGTTGCACGCAGGCTTACCAGTCACGCAAGGAGTCAAATACGGACTCAATATTTGGAGCTGGTATCAGCCCGGCTACCGAACAGCAGATTGAGACTATGCGAGAACAGGACAATCCAAAATTTGCAAACACATGACTACTTGACAAGAGTCGAGCACTGGTTGCTGTAGCGGGAGTGTCGGGGGTATCGTGATTTACAAGATCGACTATCTACACTGCTTATGGAGACCTTGCGCTTCGTGCGTGACTCCGTCGAATTCCAAATGGGCTGCTTCTTCAAGAGAGGACATGCGCTTGTCCAGGGTGCGGGTATGGCGACAAAGTTCGAAGCTCCAACATTGTCCTTAGCCCAAGATAGGTACTCAGCTTGAGGCCAACCGGGGACCTCTACACAACCAGCCACCAAAACAATACGATTACCGGGACTTCAGACAGCGCCGCCAGGACATGATCAGGAGTGATGACTTCGATGATTTGACTCTGTACGTCAATCCCTCGGATCAAAGCATTGCCTACGATACGGCTGGTCGTCGGATCCAGCGGCTGAGCTACTAACTTGTCCGCTGCACGGAAGAAGGGGATATCGTCACCCTCACCCCTGTCGATGACAAGGCCTGTGGGAGGATCATGGGTGGTTATCGTTGTCTGTGATAACCGATTGTGACGATCATGCCGTTGATCAGCTGTGATAGCCAGTTAGCATACACCTCCGGATCCTGCCCAAATAAAGTGAGCACAGCCGCAAAGTCCCCTTCGCCAGCTCGGTATGACAGCTCGCAAACAGGGCGACTCGAGAGTGGAGTGTCGTTCCAAAGAGAGGATCCAATTTTCGAATCCAGCTCGTGATGGAAAAATGACATTTGCTGCAGGTGTCTAAGATGTCTGATTGACAAGTGAATGCTCTTCAAGTCGTCGTCCTCTTTTATTTTGTCGGTCTCTCTTAGTGTGATGATCTCGTGGCCACGTTCAGTGAGAGAACGCGCATCGTCAACATCATGAAGCTCTGGTTTGTCGACTAGATAAATCAAAGATACTTGGTCTTGACTTTCGATGATATGCATGAGGTCAGAGTTGAGCAGAGGCTCAGCATAGTGCCCGTGTCGTATCAAACGACAGGCTTGATCTTGTTCTGCATATGACAATCATACCAGATGCTATCGACTAGTGAACGTAGATCCGCGATCATGCCGAAGAAAGCCTGCTTGTAGGATCTGTGACCAGCGGCAGGTATCGCGTGAGCCCTCATCACCTCGAAAGCTGTTCGTCCATATGCTAGATTCATATATGCGGGTCCAATCATTGGCTTTGTAACCTTCACCAACGAAACTTGACCAGCGGTTGTGAACTCTGGGTTCTCTGCATCGAGATCGAGTACGTAGACTTCTCTGCCGAGCTTACTTTGAGCAGCTAGACCTTGACTAAAGAGTGAATTGAGCATAAATTTGAAGAACAAACTTCGATTACGAGCATGTCGACCACAGATATGAAGAGTTCTGGCCCTACGATCCCGTGCAATACGTTCGATTAGATATTGCCGGCGTGCTTCTGTCCACGTATGAGGAATTTCCAGAATAGGGATGGCGTCAGCTCCGGCTCGCATCAGATTATACTCCGAAAAGTAAGTAATTCTTTGTTGAGCCCTACGGTTGTCGTCGTATCCACTGAAGTCAAGCTTCACTACTGCTGGTTCATTGGCTTCAACAGGGATACGATAGTGGGTCATCATGGGATGAATTGGAGTCCACTCGCTTTTTCCGGTCGAACTGAGCCCCGAGGCAACGGACAACACCGGCGACAACGAGCATTTGGCATGGTCGATCGAGAAGTAGCGGGTATCCCTGTCGATGCCAACTTCTATTGCTTGTGCAAAGGTGTCAGACGGTGAGATCGTCGTAAAGTTGTACTGGAGCACTCGTGAAGCCAAGGCGTCAGGTACCCGGTGCGAGTGCGGATGCTCGAGTAGATCTACATCGTCATGGTCGTAGACGGAAGAGATATCGGATTGATCTGACGAGTGCTGCGATTCATTTTGTTCAAGGAGGATGTCTTCCTGGATGGGATCAGATGGATTTTGGTCAACAGAAGTTGCTGAAACGACGTCTGGCCTTGTCTGTGTTATGGCAGTCTGTTCGACATGCAGCTCCCGAAGCACGGGCGCATTATCTATGAATGATATCCTTTGCGCATCCGGTACTGGCACCGCGAATTGTATTGCTGCAGCTGCCGATCTGCGAGCCTTGGCGATTTCGAAGGCGCTCCTTGCTGAAGTTGGTTAGATTTTGAAGTGTTGGTACCTGCACGCGATGCGGCAACTCACGTGCAGCGCTGGTGTGTTGGGTTCAGCCTTTCTCTCTTCCGCTTCTTCGACGTTGCGGCCGACGTTGCCATGATCGGCGGACTTCTGTAGGCCACGACCCGTGGAACTTATCAACACTTAGATAGCCTGCCTTTCGAAGCAACAGATCGCAGACAGTCCTGGACAGTTCTTTATAGAAAAAAAGGTTCAGACAGCGTTCAGGAAAAAGTTACTGGCTGGACGATGATCAAGTCCTCGGCCTGACGTGCAGGGCTGGCCATTGTTGTCCGTGCACGAGATTTTTCTGGACCTGCATCTTCAACATTTTCTCGCGACACTAGTACTGATACTTCAACTTCGCGTCCCGATCGTAGACTTGTGCTTTGTGTCGCGCTCGGTCCTAAATAAACAGACAATATGCCGAGTGCGACTCCGATTCCTTTACCGCCTATGAAAGGCATTTCGAAAGCAAAGGCGCAAGTAAATCAGCTAAGCCTGTGAAAGCTATACCCGCAAAGAAGAAGCCAGCGCTCAGCGAGGAAACGGTCATTGACAGCAGTGATGAAGACACAGAAGAGCCTGCGCCCAAGAAGACTGTGAACGGGAATGGCGCAAAGGCACCTACTCCTTTGAGCGATAGTAGCAGCGAAGAGAGCGAAAGCGATTCCGAGTCTAGTTCAGAGTCTGGTGCGGCAGCAAAGACGACTACTCCAGCTGCGAAAAAGACCACAGCTTCTGAAAGAGAACAACAAACATCCAAACCTATAAAGCAAGCCCGAGCAGCATCCCCTGTCGCAACTATTCCTACGGACGCACGAGATGCTGTCAGAGAAACGCATAGTACGCAGGAACTCCGACCTGCGAAGCCGTTCAAAGTACCAGCGGGATATAAGAATGCTTCCGACGCAGCGAGATCTGGCAACGTAAAATTACTGGATCGCTCCGCCCTCCCTGGAAAGCAGCTTTGGTACTTCTCTGCTCCTTCAACTGTAGATCTGTCAAAGCTGGAAGAGTTGACTGCACAACAATTGAGTGGAAAAGTACCTGTATTCAAGCAGGATGATGGAGAATACACCTTGCAAAAGGAGCCTATCGGCACAACTGCGGAAATCCAGATCATGCTACCTGACGGTCAACATTTCGCAGCTGGTAGGTTCTGAATGTGAAGCCTTGGTCAATGATCATACTAATACCCGACTGTAGCTCCCACCCAGATACTAGCATCCTACAAATTGCAGCACAAGGTCACGATACCTAGCTCAACAGCCGGTCCAACATCACATCATGCTTACGCCAAACCTAAACGACAACAGCCTGCTGGAATGAGAACACGTTGGCGGCCTGCCGGAGCCATCAATTCAGACGCGGAAGACAGTGATGGGCCAACGGTGACCGCCGTTCCAGCACAGTCTGGTGCTGGTGCACCAGCCGTTACACAACCCGAAACAGATCCACTCGCACCAGCATCAACAGCAACTCCAACGAAGAAGAGGAAGGACCGCGAAGGCGGCGACAGTGAGCGCAAGAAAGAAAAGAAGCGAAAGAAGGAGGACGTAAGCAGGCTGAAGCAGCACGCACAGCACCCGACGCCGAAGCCGACGCAATGGACATTGATCCAACCTCAGTGGAACAAAGCAGATTCGAGCGATCAACCCCAGAGCTGATCCAAGTACGAGACAGCCTAGCGGGTCTCCAATCACAGCCGGAACCTGCCTTGACGGAAAAGAAGAAAAAGAAGAACAAGGACAAGCAACGTGAAGAAGCCGAAGTCGAAGCCGAACCACCCGTCGACGCAAAGGACAGCAAGCCAAAAGTCAATGGTAGGACTCCGATACCCCTGCCTGCCTTGCCTGCCTTGCCAGTAGCAGAAGCATCGGCGGAGAAAAAGAAGAAGAAAGATAAGGACAAGGGCAAAGACAAAGTGAAGATTAAGAAAGAGCCGCGGGGTTGAAGAGAGGACGGAGATCGTCATGTAGAACCAGTCGATCTCTGCTGTTCAACCTCGACACTAGATAGTGAGTTTTTCACGTTCAATACATTCGAGTGCGGTGTCGAGTAGTATTTTCATCTTACAGATGGCCTCGTGTACACGATGTTTCTTTTGACCTTACTTTTCAAAGTCTGTGCTATTATACCACAATGGCCGGATTGACCCTAGAGACTGACCTTGCAGGTAACCATCGTTCCAATCTCGGGTCCTTCGCTGGGCAGCAGAGTCGCCGCATCTTTGATTGATGACTAGCCGCTCTGCCCATTTCGTTGTTCATATCTACTCTTCAGACACCTGTCACGCTGCCCTTCCTCTTACACTCAAGGTATTCTTTCGGGGCTTTCACTGAAGTCGTCACTCGAGGCTTGTACCGTGGACACAATGATGTTCGCTGGACCTGATCAGACGCCAGATAATGCACCACAGATATCGTAGCTTCAGAAGGCAGATGTGCGATCATCATGCTGCAGCTATCCCGGTCCGAGTCCATAAATGCACCACACACCTTCGCCATCAAGAGCTTATAAAGCATCGCGGTGATTGGAAGATGGGAAAATGCGCGCCGATGGTGTGCCAGGGCCATTCCTCAGCCTGACTTTTAGAGAGTAGAGTCCATACTTCCTCTACCACTTTGTTGCGAACGTCTTTAGTGTCGTACTTGTCTGCGAAAATGTAGAGGTCGACAAGAAGAGGGACGTGTCGCAGAACTAGTTTCTGTCCGTCCGGAAAGCGAATACATCTCTTGCACAGGCAGAAGATGTAAGCTTGCAGGACTGCGTCGGTGACGTCCTCGAGCTCGATAGGCGAAGGGTCACGCTCCTGGGCCTCGAAGCAGCCCTTAAAGAAGGCAGAGTAGTAGCATGACAGCGCTTTGTTGATTGCAAAATCTCGATCCACAGGGGTAGTACTGAGGCCCATCGAATCTGGGAGTGCTAAGATTCGAAGAGTAACAACTTCTCCTTGCGTAAGCGCTTGTCTATGGGAGTCAGCAAGCCGTAGCAAATCTTGAGCAACAGTCAAGATGCGTACATGAATACCGGGTTATAATCTGACATTGTTGCGTTGAGCTGATACCCATAGATTGACGATCCTAAGTGGGTGAAGTAGTTTGCCGCTACTAGAGACAGACCTAGAGCATTGGCAAAGATCTGAAGATGATCGTTGAAGATAGCACCGGTGACTGACTTCTAGTGAGTGAATCCGCTATTAAATGCGGTATCGGCTGCGCAAAATTTGATTTCAGGGGAGCAGTACTTTGATAATTCAAATTATCAGAGTCGTGAGTGCAGGGCATCGGCTAGACATGCGCACCAACTCCAAGTGCGAAGGCTCCCAGGCTGCCAACATGAACCATCCGGTAACTTACAGCCAGAGACGCTGTCAAATTGGACTGCAAACGGGGCGACATTATTGTATACCGATAAATTCGGACCCCTACCGACATACCCCTGTTATGCAAACGACAGCCGACGGAACAGGGGTGAACGAGAGCAAAGTAAAAGTCTTGTCTAGGCCAAAACTGGACGACTTACAGGATCTCTGGCTACACAGTAACGGAAATCAACATTCACCCTTTCAAGTATCTTTCCGAGGTATCAGAACATGGGTTCATGTAAGGTTGACGTGTGCAACACCAGTTGCCGTCCGTGCGCGGCAGCCGCGACATAGTGTTTGCTTCCGTCTCCGTCGCCTTTCTCACTGTCAACGTTCATCGACTGATCAACTCAAACAAATATGTCCTTCTGCTTCGACTTCTTATCTTGATTATCACAGCTTGATTTGCCTATGCACTATTCTCGCATGCAAGCGTCATGAGCAAATTACACAAGCTTGAGGACGGCTATCTGTGAGTACCTGCATTAAATTTGAATGGATCGGACTGATCTTATACAGCGAGTCGCTTGGGAGTGGAGAGGTCGTGCATTTTCGCTAGCCGGTGACAAGACAGTCAGCATCCTCAAAGCCATGCTCTGCAGATACTGCAGCTACTTTCGTGGACTTCTGTTTCTGGACCTAAGCAATCCTACAAACACAATCGACCTAGAAGACGTCTCCATCGAAGTGATGACCAGCCTGCTTGGGTGGCTGTACCATAAGGACTTGTATTTCCTCCACAAGACGCAAGACCAAGCTCGCAGCTTCGAAGACCTTTCCCATCTGGTAGATATCTACATCTTCGCCGACAAGTACGACTTTGTCCGAATCCGCAATCAATGCGTCAAGTACCTCAGGCAGAATCTAATCCCGTCCGGTACCTTTCCCAAAGACTTCACAACAATGACATGGCAGGCTTTCGGGAAAGCTTTCAGTCACTTGCCACAGACTGCCAAGTTCCGCACGCTATTGTTAGGCTATCTGTGCTATTATCTCCTCAATAGCTCCAAGTTTGATACCGCGACATTTGACCGTATGGCGGCTTCACTACCGACTCATGTTTTTGTGGAGATATCTGGAGCATTCATCAAACACGAAGGTCCGGACGACACTTGTGTTCAGCTGTACACTGAGAATTGGAAGAACCCGGATTATTGGCAGGAGCCTGACGACAGTCCATGTGCGTTGATAAGCTCTTCCTCCATCGCAACTCACCTGAAGGCTGAGCGGCTGACAACATCTTAGCATAGTCACACAGGTTGATCGACACCTGCAGAGTCACTTCTTACCTCTTTTAGCAGATGGACGTCAATATAGCAGTTTTTCTTGGATCGAATCGGGTAACGACTGAACTCTTGGAAATTGGTATGCTTGTGATCGACATGGATATTCGTACCAAGGCTACACATATCAGGCTCTGCCAATTGGCCAATGAATATTAGAATATCAGGCATATGATACTCGATCTTGGAATCTGGACATGACGAATCGTGTATTGGATATCGTACATTGGACACCATACTCTGGATATTATACCTTAGATATCGTAGTTTAGACATTGTATCTTGGACATGATACATTGAATATTGGATGTTAGAAGCTGGACATCGGAAATAAGACATCGTACATCCTACATTGGAACACGGGCAGACGGATCAAATATGTGAAAATTTGTACATGCAGTCCAATCTATCAAAACATACATATTTTCTTCTGCCAATGAGGACAAACCAACTTCCGCTACACAAATGCAAGAAAGATACCACGTTACGCGTCCATCATGCTGGAGAATGCCCAAGCTCGCTCGCTATCTACTCTTGTCATATGCCGTGTATAGCCTCAAACGCAGACATGTGTATATCTGAAAAGGGGAAGTCGTCTCAGTCATGCCCCTTTTTGTTGAATCTAGAAAGCCCCCCTTTTTTCCATCTATCGATTTGTGCAGCTGTGTTATATATTAGACGAGGTCGGCCAAGTCTACGAAGTCGCGTAGTAGGGCGAGATCCAAAGTCGGCGTAGCGAAAGCACCAAACAGAGTTTCGGCTCTGGGCAATATCTCACCAGCCACACCTGACCAGAATTTGGCGCGCTCGTAGTCAGCATCAAGACTATCAGTCACGAGCTCTGATTTGCTAGCGCCGTTGACCTTCGAGGCTGCAATAGCGTCTTCGGAGATGCCATTCATCACATGCGCGCCGCTACCTTTAGCATCGAGCGCTGAAGCTGTGGAAACATCCTCATCAAGGCTTAGCGGGATCACATCGACGTCGAATCGTTCTTCGGAAGCATGCGATACTGGTTTGACGGCTGCATCGTCTGTAGGAGCAGCGATGCCGAAGCCTTCGGCGATTTTGCAGCCTAGCTTCTTGAGCAAAGCAGCGGCCCTCTGATTGACCGCGCCCATGAGATTGAGCGGCTCCTCCGGCGCGCCAGGTCGCCCCGTTCGGCTTGGCATCAAGCTGGTACTACCTCTTCGACCGGCGCCAGCCATTTCAATTTCATGTTGCTGGCGGCGATGGCACATGAAAGTAATCAGCCAGAACAGGCTAACAGCCCAGCCGTCCTCGCTTTCGAGCCAGAGTCGTGCCAACGTAGTCTCGGAGGCAGGGATCAGAGATGCAAGGATATCTGCGGCGAGCATGCCTTGTGCTAAGGAAGCAAGCCGAGCTTCAGCGACGCGCACGACAAGATCGTTCGTGTTCGGCATGCGGCTCGTCGATATGGAATGTCGATCAGGCAAGACCGCAATGGCGAAGCCAAATACTCTCGTGAGTATGTCGAATTTTTGCAAGACGGGTTGTGCAGAATCGGATTGTGCGGCGGACTGATCTAGCATAATCTCCTTGAGATATGTCCGGTTGGGTTCATCTCTTGCAAGAAGCTTGGCGAGCGTGTCTAGTGCCAGCGGATAATATCTCTGAGACCGAGGATTATATAGTGGGAATCGGAGTGCGTTCTTAGTGGATGGGCTGCCTGCCGCTGGGCCTTCGGGTGCGAACGCGAGGAGGAAATGGAGGATGTTATTAGCATCATCGCGTGACGGAAGCTCTACTTGATCAGCAACATTGGATAGCAGAGTCACGAGATCCTTCATGCAATCTTGCGTGTTAACGTAAGATCTTAGCAAGACTTCGCGTGTACCCAGGAGTCGTGCAAGCATCGACACAAACTTGACAGTCGGTTCCCTAGATAGATCGTGCGTGTTCTTTGCCATAAAACTGAGATTCCGAAGGATGCTTGTGCAAGCGAGAAGTTTGTCGGCAGCACGGTCCAGATTCCAATCGGATGAACCAACGTCCGGTACAGGCTGTAGCCCTTCAAGCTCAAGTTTGATTTGCCTGGTTGTTTCCTCGTACGATTTTGGATCGACGGTATCGGAGACTTCATCAGCTTGTTCAGCGAGAAAATCCGTCTGCTCTTCTGCGCAATCGAGCAGAATGTCTAGGAGGTCCTCGCATTGATGCAAATCAATGTTCACGGCGGGGGTGGCAGGTCAGTCTGGCCAAGACGTCAAGTGCGTATCGGACTTCACCATGGATCCCTGACTGCAAGGACAAGCTCAAAGCCCGAATGTCGATTATTCCCATCTCGTCTATGTCAGGAACGTTGGGTTTGAACGCTGCAATATGGAATCCTAGCTGGCCCATCGAATCGGGATCGATACCACCCCATTGATTCGTGAGCACGCTACTTCGCGGTACGTAATTCGTCGGATCGATCTCGCTCTCCTCGGGCACATTCGGATCAATCCCGTTAACCGGTTTGTGGTCTTCTGCAGGATCGATCATCTTGTTCGTCAACGCCGGTGATGCAACTGGAAATCCTGCGGGCGGCATAGGTGCCGGTGAGCCATCAGCTTGTCTGCTCATACTCTTGCGATGCTGTGTAAATTGGTTCGCTTGTTTCATGTCCATTGCATTCTGAGGCGTCGCCCACCCATTGGCTGTAGGTAACTGCGCATTCGCCTGCGATGGAGTTGCGGGCGCGCCTTGCGACTGTGGAGTCTGTGACATCCGCTGCTGCTGTAGCTGCTGCAGATACTGCTGTTGCGCCTGACTTTGCGGCGTTTGAGGCATAGTCCTAGTAGGCGACATCTGTGGGTTCTGCATGGTCGCATTTGGATTCTGCTGCATAGCGTCCATCTTGGCCTTTTGCTGTGCGGTATTTTGCCAAACTGCCGTTTCCCACAATGCAAGAGTCCGCTCAAAGAGATCCTTGACCTCAGCTGCTGCAGTGGGAAACTGCTGCGCCGGGGAAGCCAAGGGCCTGCGCAACCTGTGCCCATTGTGTTCGCATTGTAACTTGACGAGAACCACCCGCTCGCTGAATTAGTTGGTATAGTTGGTATAGCAGGATCGGCCGGCCAGCGACCATTGGGTTGGGATCAAGAGGTATGTTGCGCTGTTGAAGAAACATTTGAAGACGTTGGATGAACGATCGATTGGCTGTCGCGAGTTGCTGTTGATGCTGTTGTTGTGCAGGATTCATCCCCGGTTGGCCAGGCGGTCGATTTGCCATAGCCATATTGGGATTCTGTGCCATTGGATTCATCATGGGATTCATGGCATTAGCCTGGGGCCTGGCGCGCTTGTGCCTGCGCGAGTGTCATATTTTGGGCGATCAGCTGTTGTTGCATTTGTTGTTGCTGTTGCTGTTGCTGTTGCTTCATTTGATAGAGTCGATTCGCCTCGGCCTGTGCAGCCGCCAAGCCTGGAGGTAGTGTAAACTTGCGGAGGGTATTGTCCGTTCATGGCCGGATTGGCATTCGGGTTTGCGCCAAAGTTGGGATTGAATTGAGATGTACCTGGATTTTGCATGCCGAAATTCATACCGCCCATCTGACCTTGCATCTGACCGCCCATTTGTGCTCCCATCTGTTGTCCATTGTTCGGGAACTGCGCCGTTTGTGGAGTATTCACCCGAGCAGCCGGGTCTGGTGTCGGTGACATGCCTATCGTCTGCTGCTGTTGCTGTTGCGATTGAGAGGGGAAGGTTGGATTTGGCGATAAAGTCTGCATGCGCGACTGAGGCTGAGGTGGTCTATATTGTTGGTTGGACATAGTAGGTGAAGGGGTCGCGTTTGCCGAGCCGGCATGTTGAAGGTGTTGGTACGGGTTTGGTGCTTGTAGAGAGCTAGGAGCAGCAGATTGGGGTTGCTGTTGATGACCTCCGGGGCCTTGACCGGATTGAGGGTTCTGAGGATATCTGGCTTGCTGTGGAGTTTGCGATCGCGACAAATTGAGCGCGTTGGGATGCTGTCGAGGAGAAGCGGCTATACCGTCATCGCCAGGACGCGGTCGCTTCGAGGGCACAACAGGATTGACTTGGTACGGAAAAGACTGTTGAGGGGTTTGTGCGCGAGGGTTTTGGAGTTGCTGTTGATGATGCTGTTGCTGCAATTGAGAAGGATGTTGCTGTTGAAGAGGTTGATGAGGGAATTGAGGATTCTGGTAGGGGAGGTTACCATTGGATTGAGTCGCGAACATCTGGGAAGGATCGAGGGTTTGAGAATCAAAGGAAGGAGGATGAGGAGGAGGGTTCAAGCTGGTATCGTGACTTGGCCATGCGTTCATCGTTCATCGATTGTCCAGTGTTGACTTTTACCGCGGAAAGCGCGTCGGCCATCCAAGGAACGCTCTATACGTGTGCAGGTGCAGCTCACAGTCGCGATTTCCCAATCGACCAAGGTAAGAACCTCCGACCGTGACCGTGACCTGACCTGATTCGGAGAAGGAGCCGCCAACCTCGACAAGGAAATTGGTCTGTGCTCTTGACGCGTTTTCAGGCTTCAAGGCTCGAGTCGGGCACCAAGGGAAAACTGGGAGGCCGGTGGGAGGATGAGTAAGCGACACCCCAAATGATCAGGTGAGAGGTGAGGTAGAGGGAAGCTGCTGAGGTATGACGATCGTGGATGCGCGTCGTCGGCAAGATCGTGTACGCGACAAAAATTAGCCGCCAAGGCTCGGGAGGAGGTCAAGGGAAGTGCCGGGGATGTGGGATGGGGATGGGGAATCGATGACCGACCAGTCTGACGATGGACTGGAGTGATGGATGGGGAAGAGTGAGCGCGGTGAGTCCGGGTCAGGTTTGGGTGAGCTGGCACAAGGCAAGCGCACACGAGCCAGGAGCGTCTATGTCGGAGGCTGGAATGAGAACCAGACGGCTGGCAGGGGAAAGAGGCGCTAGAAAGCGAACCTATGGGTAGCGAATAAAGGATAATCGGAAATGGGGATGAAGCGGGGCCAGTTTTTTTGCGTCTGTCGGATGGAATGCGTCGTGGTTTGTCCAAGATCCAAGAAAAGCTGTCACAGTCCAATCTGTCAGGGACTTTCCCAGATTACTGTAATCTTTCTCAGTCTTTAGCCTGCCTGGCTCTTGTTACCCGTCTACCCACCACTCCCTCTGACCTGCTCTACCTCTTCCTCCTTCACTTCAATATCTCCTTGAGTATTGTTGAATAACGCTCATTGAGCAACGAATCCTTGGGATAGCAAGATCATCTGCCGTGTCATGCACACAGACGGATGCAGAGCCGGGACAGGGCTCACCGAAAGCAAGATCCATCTGTCGCAAACACCATCCATGGCCTGATGATATGCTACATCTCGTCTCGCACTACTGACGCACAGACTCGGCAATCTGCCAGACAAACACCGCGGATCTTTCGTAACGTGGGGCGGTCGGTCAAGTGTCATTTCTCGCTCGCTTGTCGGTTGTATTGCCTTTCTTTTTCTGTCTGGGATGATGAGAGGGTTAAGTATTCTTTTGCATCGTCATTTCACGTGGAAACGCGTCGCCGCTAACTTAGGCGGAACTTTTCCCTGGGCAATGACGATCCGGACTTTGACTGCTTTGATGCATGGAAGCAGGAACGTAGGAAGGTACAGTTACTCTCCGAAGAGGGAAACTACCAGCTGTTGCCTATGATTCGACTCGTTCCTTCCTCGCCATACGTCTCTGCATCGTGCCTGCCTTACATATCTGGACTGATTGGCCGAGTCTGTACTGCTCTACGAAAGCCCTCTCAACCAGTGCGCAATCATCTCCAAGTTACACGACGGGACCGACGCCTTCTGCCGTAGTGTCACAAAGCTTGACTCGTTAGTCACGGCCGCCATGGAAGATTGGATTATCATTAGCTCCCGGGCTCCAAGTAAGATGAATTACTTGCATTCCTGCTGAGCAGATTGCAAGATTCTTCACTCGAGCAACTTTCGTCGGGCAATATGCCATGTTCACGTGGGCTGTATTGGAAAGACTAGATCATCATAGTATGGCCAAGACTCCCTCACAACACCTTGCTGCGAACTCTTTACACTTCCAGAAACGAGTCATTGATGGACCAACACAAGCCGCCAAATAACATAGAGACTCGCTCGCGCGGCGTCTCAAGCTCCTACGTGACCTCGTGAGCTGTGAGTCTCTTCGCAAATATCGCCAACAGTGTTGCACATATCTATCATGCAATCGTCAATGACTAATGACTAACGAGCAATGTATAATATTCGATACTCAACGTCCAATGTCGGACATCCAGCACTCAATGTCTGCCGTCCAATAGTAATCGAGGATAACCGAGTCGACGCTTGTCCCAAAAGGTCTAGTCAATCAATCGAACACTGCCACATCGAGCTGAACTCACCTTCAGCCTGGTCATGATTCGACTACAGTCAATAGTCAATAATTCTCACATCATGGCCGGGGGACAGCTCGTCTCGATGGCTTCATCCTTGACCTCCGACAGGTGAGCCTTGAAGACTGAACTATCGCGACGCGACCAGGCCCCCAAGAACTCAACCTCTAATCCTATTCTTGCCCGGCTGCAATGGCAGATCTAGTAGTAGGCCAGGCGCCTGCATATTCTTGCGGCTTCTGGTGTATCATCGGACAAATATTCCTCTACATGATTGGCATGTTTATCCCTCTCGGCGGCATACAGGCCTTGGTGATGGGTCTGATAATTGCCATACAAGGTTCGTTGGACGGGGACAAGCCTTCACGGGAGAATCGCATATTCGGCACAGTCATTGCGGTTATTGGGTGGATCGTTGTCCCGGTTACTTCGGCGCTCTTTGAGACTCTGGCTAAGAGTAAATATGACTCCATGCTATGGGATCGATACCCCGAATACTTCGTTTGGATTACCAAGGGCTGGGTTATTTTCACGCTCGATGTCATATCGGTGGTGGCAGCTGCTTTTCTCATCCACAAAGGATCGTCGCGTATCAAGCAGTACTTCGCGGATCAATTGCAGGACGACCACAGTTCCCGAAATCCGCTTCTCTGCATAAGTCCAGGAAAGCTAGCACTCATATTTGAGATCGTTTCATCCACAGCCCTAAGCTGGACAGCCCTCAACATCCTCGTCTACGCCGCCAAGTACGGCATCTTCGAACGACATGGCAACGTTCGAGATTTCTTCTATTGCTACCTCTACACAATATCACTGGTCTTGGCATGGGTGCTATGGACGGCAGCGATGATGGCTGGGCCGCTCGGACTGATTGCATGTATCATTCTAGCAGGCTGCTGCATCTACATGGTCTTCAACATCCATTACGGCAAACATACCACCTGGAGCAAACCGGAATGGAAAGAAGTAAAAATGCCAGCCCTTTGGTGTTTTCTAAGTGCATTCACCGGAGTAGCACTCACTTTCCCCAGCTTCTTCATCGCGAACTGTATGGGCGACGAGAATAGACTCAAGACTGCGATCAAGGAGATGTATGAATCTGGTGCGGCGAGTAATGCGACGCTGAATTGGACTGTTGTTGCCAATTTCACGGGCAATTATAATGTTTCGACGGGGCCTTATCGGCCTCCGCCTCCGATGGAATATGGTGTTGGTCCTTTGGACGTTGAGTTTCATTGTTGGATTGTTGGGGGGGTTGCAGTTTTTGCCTTGGCTTGGTGCTGCTGCTTTGCTCGGCGCCCTGTATGGATTGTGGTAGTATTGGTTGAAACGGAAGGAATTTGCGGAGGGGAAGGCATATGAGATGGCTTCTCGGGGCTAACGCGAGAGAAGATTCCAGATTATGTACGTATGTATCATATCGCCCTAACGCTTGGTCCACCCAGCCGATTGAGTGAGGACAGCAGTCTCTGAGTCTATATATCATATCGTGTTAGAAGTTCTATCAAGCTCTATCAGAGTCTATGTGGATGAATCCTCTATATACCACAGCCAGATTCTAATGCTGTACAGAAGCAGTATGATGGCAAATATGGGTGTCCGCGAGTTTCTTGTTGCGACAGGTGAGTCCGTCTGCCCACTCGCGCTTTCGAGTAATGGCAATTTCTCAAATGTTGTCTGATTGTCGCTCAGGTCTACTATCTGATGTGGCTGGCTGGACGTCCGGTTGGGTTGCTTCGCTTTCTCCGATAGCACAGACGCTGCATTGATCTTTGAGTCAGGATCATTCTCATGATCGCTGCCTTCATCAGGTTTCGTCGACCCATCACTCCGCCGAACGTCCTCATCCAATACGAAAACCTCTTGCCTCAGGTACTCACGCACTCCGTCCTCCCATCGGATACCAGCAGCAAAGAAGTCCAGGATTTTGCTGCAATGCCCGATCGCGTTTCTCGCTCCATTTATCTGGTTGAATGAATTTAGTTTGTCCGGGTCGGGCTGTGCGCCTTCCATACTGTCATAATGCGTATGCCCGTCACCTGTCTGACTTGCGTAGTTGTGAAAGCAAAGGATCGGGCCGTACTGACCGTACGTTCCGGGCTTGAATTCAATAAATCCTTGACTATCGTCGTCTACTTTGTCTTCCGGGTTGAGCAATCGTCTTTGAGTGTGACCAATGGCGTATGAGTCTTGAATCATATGCACGCAAGACCCAATTGCGCGATGATGCAAGTTGAAGTCCTCGTATCTCTTCGTCGTCGCGATCAAGAGATCGTCCAACGTCGCATCTCCAGACGGAACAGTACTATCATCAAACAACAACGGGAAGGCTCTACCCAACTTCGTCTTGGCTGAGATATGTCCACACGCAAGCTTATACATAACCTCAAACCAAGACATGATATTCAA
The DNA here is from genome assembly GCA_029852735.1 of Persea americana. NCBI lineage: Eukaryota > Viridiplantae > Streptophyta > Magnoliopsida > Laurales > Lauraceae > Persea > Persea americana. The sequence goes on from JAQQXO010000319.1 coordinate 30,461, forward strand.
TCGAGTCAACCAAGGACCTTCCCCATCCTCTCCAGCCATACAATGCAAGAACTGAAGATCACCCCAATGTGATCGACGCGTCATGCTTTTCCCACTGCTGTCTTCGTAGGCGCGTAACCACTCGAGGCCCCAGCCCCATTTGTGATTAGTCGTGGCGTCGTCGACGAACAGCAAACACGAGGGATCATCGTTCCAGACGAGACCGCGAATGAATTCCCATTGTTTTTCTGTGAGAGTGGCGTAGGTTGAGTCTTTTGGGAATTCGGTTACGTTGGAGCGTATTAGAGCGGCGATTGTTATGTTCTCGTGGACTGGGGAGCGGGAGAATGGACCGCTGTGGAAGCCGATGTCGTACAGTGCTTTGAGATCATTTTTGTCTTGTGTTGGAGGTCGGTGACTACATTGTTTCGGCATGGTCATTTAAATGATTGAATGTGTTGGAGTATGATGAGTGATGGGTTGTTATCGTCGTTCATGAACAAGTGCAGATAGCCTACCTCGGCAACGGGGTCCAGGCAGCTGCTGCTTGCATCATCTAGGTCGCATTCATCTCCATATTGACTGTATAATCCTTTCATTATTTTATCCACACTATTCAGAGTCTAGAGTTTGATATCTAGCCAGCATTTGACATATAATGTCTAATGTTCATCACAGTAATGTAATACTTCTCACCTCGTACTGTGTTGGACGCGTTCTTAGCGTGATGCAACTCTTGGTGGACCTGCATTGAATGCCGTCGTTCCGCTCCACACGTCACCGGCCCGTTCATCAGCCCTATGCTGACAACCTCCAACCCCAAAAGGACGCTCATCAGAAACGCCATACTAAAATTAGGTAAGAAGAACAAATCTCCAAGTTCCAACGCCAGGACACAAGGTATCAAAGATCCACTCGCAGCGACGTCACCTCAACTGTCCTTCATCTCTTATTTACATTGTTACCATTTGCAGATTCTCTGCATGACATCCACATCCCCAACTTCAACCACCCCAAACAACAAGGCTAGCCATTCTCCACCACCCTCCAGCCAGCCTGTCCCCGAACTCCACCACCCAGATTACTTCACATTCCCCATCACGCATACCGTATCGAGTCTCCTGCGACGGCTGTCCGGCGACACACCCCGGTCCAGCCGTCGCAGCGCCAGTAAAGGTCCCGGTAGCGGGGCATCCAGTCTCTACAGTAGCTACGATGAGAGTATAGGAACCGGCGCTGCCATGCCTCCGACTTCGAATCCCTCAGCAATGTCGCCAGATGCTTCGCTCTTTCATTCGGCGCATCGGGCTGCGGCTCCGTATCAACCTCCTCCGCTTACGCCGTTGAGTTTAAGTGGATATAGTGAATCCACCAGTGAGAAGAGTAAGCAGTTGACACGGCAAATTGCTGAGGAGATTCGGTTGCTTGTTCCGGCGAGGTTGCAGTTGACTGAGGAGTGGAGGCTTATATATAGTCTTGAGCAGGATGGTGTCAGTTTGGCGACGCTGTATAAGAAATGCGCGGCGTACAAGGACTCGAGGAAACGAGGTGGGTTCGTATTGGTGATTAAGGATACGACGGGTGGTATCTTTGGCGCTTATTTGAGTGATGCGCCTGGTCCGCAGGCGCATTACTATGGTACGGGAGAGTGCTTTTTGTGGAGGAGTGCGATTTTGCCGAAGCTTAATAGCATGGCGGATCTGGACTTGAGTTCTTTGCCGCCGCCGCCCAGCGAAGACACCAGTTCATATAATGCGAGACAGAGCACGCTCATGTCACCAACAAAAAATGGATTTAACGGGGCTGGTGGAAGAAGCGGGATGAGTACACCAGATCGGATTCGATTCAAGGCATTCCCGTACAGTGGCATGAACGACTACATGTTATTCTGTCAGGCAGACTACCTGAGTGTTGGTGGAGGGTAAGTCACCTGTCAAACGGAAACCCAGAGAGCATAGTTTGCTAACAAGATCTTTAGAGATGGGCATTACGGCCTCTGGCTTGACGACTCGCTAGACAAAGGCATCTCCGAGACTTGTCCAACATTCGGCAATGAGCCATTGAGCGACGAAGGCAAGAAATTCGATGTCATGGGAGTGGAGGTATGGTACATCGGATGACACACGCCGACAACAATGACGACGTGGCAGTAGAGGAGATTTTTGCAGATATAGAAGAAGAAGAAAGACTGACAACTTGGCATTACATACCAGCGTAGATACCCAAAAACTGAATCATAAGCATTTAACGAGGAGGCTGAAGTCGATCTTTCTTGGCAAGAGGTAGAGACATTGGTATTGGTAATTGAGACCCGGTCAAAATGGAGACCCATGGCTAACCATCTATACCTTGAAACTTGCCGAGGAGAGAAGTTCACGAACACCCAACTATTGCTGATTCGGTGAATTTGAAGGCTGGTATTTCAGGTTTTCAGCTGCTAAAGGGTGGTAATCCGTCAGTACTGCGGATCGCGGAGAATCTGATTCCTCAATACCGACAGCAAGGTGTAACATGGACGGCCTGAGAATTTAGTTTGCACATTTGACCGTGTTCCTATCAGCTTTTCGCGACATTTGAGCTGGTCAAAGGTCTTGATACTCCACAGCACGTCTCATCTTCGTAATGACAGGAAACAGTTGCCTACCGAACGCCATCGAGTTCAGCTGATGAAATTTCGGCGGCGATGGGTACTGAGTAGTTTGTCAGCTCATTCAGCCCGAGTTCCCCTGGATTGACGAGAGGAGGCTGCAGGGTCTCATTAGGGTATATGCGCTTTCCCATATCCAATCTAGCTGCCGGTCAATCACTCCGCTGTCCAGCTGCAGAGCCAGAAAAGTGATGATGTCCGATGTTGTGCATTCTGTACCAGCCGTCACCTTACATTTATGAAGACATGATGGGTGAACAGGCCACCTTGCTGCTTGCAATGGCCGTTGGTAATGCGCTTTCCCTTTCAGCCCGCCCCTCGAACCTCGATTGCGCAGAAGTGGACAAATAGTCAAGTTCAGGAAGGAACGTTGCAGCTGAACTTCAACTACTATTCTCTCCATCGCTCCTGACATACTTGTCGTCTTCGTCTTCAACTTCAACTTCAACCTCACCTTCCTCCACATTCTTCACAATTGAAGGTACAACCTTCTCAACCGTTTCATACCACATCTATTCCTTCCTCATCCGCGACAAACACCCCAGCCTTGCCGCTTCATCGAACAAGGCTACGTTTACTCATCTAGCCATCTTCCCTCACATTTCATCACTCCGTACCATCATCATCTTTTTCACATCTCGAGTCTAGCAACCTCGTCAATCACATATTCATCATGAAGCCATCGTTGATCTGCGCGGCTCTCTTTGCTGCTTTCGTTGGCGCCTCTGATGTCCACGATTTGAAGGCTGATACCTTCAAGGACTTTGTCAAGGAGCACGATTTGGTCCTTGCTGAGTGTAAGTATTGATATCTACGCCTGTAATGCGTCGTTTGGACGATCACTGACAATCTCCCAGTCTTCGCACCATGGTGCGGTCACTGCAAAGCCCTTGCCCCAGAGTACGAGGAGGCTGCCACATCGCTGAAAGAGAAGAACATCCCCCTTGCAAAGATTGACTGCACAGAGCAAGCAGACCTCTGCTCAGAATACGGCGTCGAAGGATACCCGACTCTCAAGCTCTTCCGTGGTCTCGACCAGATCTCGGCATATGGCGGTCCTCGCAAGGCTCAAGCCATTGTCTCATACATGACCAAGCAGGCTCTGCCCGCCGTCTCCGTTCTTGACACCAAGGCTAGCCTCGATGAGTTCAAGACCGCAGACAAAGTCGTTCTCGTCGCATACTTCGACAAATCCGACACTGCCGCCAATGCTACATACAACGAGGTCGCCGAGGCTTTGAGGGATGACTACTTGTTCGGCGCTACCAATGACGCTGAGTTGGCCAAGGCTGAGGACGTCAAGGCACCTGCCATTGTTCTCTACAAGTCTTTCGACGAGGGCCGAGCTGCTTACAACTCTGCCAAGTTCGACAAGGAGGCTATCATCTCGTTCGCCAAGACCGCTGCCACTCCCCTTGTTGGCGAGGTTGGACCTGACACATACGCTGGCTATATGGCCGTAAGTTACAAACTTGGCCGTTTGAGGCTACTCACATGCTAATTGCAAAATTTCAGGCTGGCATTCCCCTCGCATACATTTTCGCTGAGACCCCAGAGGAGCGCGAGACTCTCGGAAACCTCCTTAAGCCCATCGCCGAGAAGGTCAAGGGCAAGCTCAATATCGCCACCATCGACGCCAAGGCTTTCGGTCAACACGCCGGCAACTTGAACCTCGAGGTCGGCAAGTGGCCTGCTTTCGCTATCCAGGACACTGCCAAGAACCAGAAGTTCCCCTTCACTGGTACGGAGATCACGGCCGCATCCATCGGTGCCTTCGTCGATGATTTCGTCGCCGGCAAGGTCGAGCCCAGCGTCAAGTCTGAGCCCATCCCTGAGAAGCAGGACGGTCCCGTTACCATCATTGTTGCCAAGAACTACGAGGAGATCGTCATGGATGACAAGAAAGATGTCCTAGTTGAGTTCTACGCACCCTGGTGCGGTCACTGCAAGGCGTAAGTCCACATATAATTCAGTTGCAGTCGATCCTTTACTGATCACAAGCACACAGTCTCGCCCCCAAGTACGACGAGCTCGGACAAATGTACCTCAACAACGCCGATTACGCCTCGAAAGTCACCATCGCAAAGGTCGACGCAACCGCCAACGACGTCCCCGATGAAATCCAAGGCTTCCCAACCATCAAACTCTTCCGCGCTGGCCAAAAGGGTGACCCATTGACCTACAGCGGCTCCCGCTCCGTCGAAGACCTCGCCGAATTCATCAAGGAGAACGGCTCCCACAAGATCGATGTTTACGCTGCAGGTGGTGCGGCCAGTGTTGTCTCCGAAGCTGCCAAGAAGGCTACGCCGGCTGTTGAGGAGATGCAACATCAGGCTCCGGCTGCTACTGAGAGTGCCAAGAGCGCTGCAAGTGTTGCAAGCGATGCGGCGGAGACTGGAGCTTCAGTTGCTTCGGGTGCTGCACACGCTGCTGCTTCCGTTGCTAGCAAGATCATTGACGCTGCAACGGGTAACGAGGCGGATGAGCCGGATGTCCACGATGAGTTGTAGAAGGTTCGTCGTGATATCTGGGGAAGAAAGTGTAAGAAGAGCCTAGGTACAGCAGAGGTTTGTGAGCACTCATGGGGTCTATTGGCGTTCCAGCTGATTGTCATCCCACTTGTCATCACTGTCGCGGTAGGGATCTGTGGATGCCTGGGCCTCCTCTGGGCTCTGCACGATGTAAATGTTCGGGTTATTGCCCCGATCGGATGAGTTCTTCACACTGGTTTTCTTGTAGGAAAAAAGCGGGCTGGATGGGGTTCGTCTTTATGTAGTTCTATCATTGAATTGATGTGATACACCAGGATTGGTCCTTTCTCCTGTGAATGATTGTATTTGCTCGACTTGCTTCGTATCTGTACCTGCAGACACCGGGCTAGACATTCGACTTGGAAGGACATCGGATATTGGATGTTCGGAATAAGCTAGTAGACACTTGACCACTCTACACCTTCCAACATCTCATACCATATATCTGTTATACAATATTCAACACATGATGTCCCAGTATTCATGGTCCGGCGTACAATGTCCGATGTTCAGTGTTCTGTACTGCCAATGCAACACCTTTGGGCTAGTACCTGTACGAGGTCTACGATATAATGATCTTCTGAACTCGGGCTGACTTCGTCACGAGATAGACAATGCGCGATTGCGAAGTTATCCTATCAACATACGTTGACCGGCGATTCCGTATGTGCACCTGCGGTACTCAGGTCCATCCGTATCGTGTCGATCTCTTGTACGAAAGAAGAAGACTGGCATACACCATGCGACTGGAGACTGCAACGAAGACATCCACGAATAACGGATTTTAATTAACCCTAAGTTGGGGTAAACAACGACGTCATCTCAGCCTTAGCCACGGCACCTCGTGCAGCCTCGCCTAGATTACTAGTGCGGCTCTGTACGCGGTCCCGCCGCGTTCGTCCATGTCTACATCTACCGGCGAAGGAAAGACATATAGAAGATTGACCTCTCTGCAAATATCGCCTGATCAGTGCATACATACACGTGATGTCACTGTCATGTCGCAAAACGGACGGACATGTCATGGTCTTCGCCAAGAATCGGTAGTCTAGAGTTTCAGGCAGCCGTACAATATACCACCTCCACCGTCCTACGGAATCTTCCATCTTTTGAGAAACACCGAAGACCATTCTGACATCGCCTAAAGGACGTGTTCTCTCCAGTTCTAGAACATCCGATATGCCTCGCGGTGGTGACTCGGCCTCAAACCGGCCGCTCGACATACCCGAGATCGTCGAGTCAGCGGCCAATTTTGACTACAATCCCTCAATCGCGCTCAAGTACTGGATCCGTGCCGCCGACGCGATTCAAAAACAGGCGGCAGCTT
>JAQQXO010000320.1:0-36863 GCA_029852735.1 Persea americana
AAATTGCTAGTCATTGGGATCTTCCTCCAAGCAACTCCAGTATCCGTCCCAAGTCGCCTACTTTAATGAATCCTGGATGGAGAGTATTTGTTTGTTCAATTGATACCCTTATAGTTGGAATTCTTTGGAGTGAGGTTCATACACCAAACAAAGGAAGGTCGTATTGTGGAGGAGTTGACTTACTTTTTAAGGCAGTGTTTCGAATAATGCAACTTATTCCAGATAATGTCGCACATATCACTTTTCAGGCAGATTCAACACTCCATCACGTTCTTCTCAACCCTCAGGTTTCAGATTGGAAGGTGCGCATCCAAGTAAGAAGATTACATGCTTTTATGCATAAATTTGAACATATAAGGTAAATTTGATGCTTCATCCGCGAGTTGCTGTGCTCAATAAAGTATTAAGCAGATATTTAGCTACTTTCCACATTAATCAGAACGCACTTACATATTTGTATAGGCAAAGTATAGGAAATAATGAGTAATTTGGATAATATTTATTCATTGCTTTATTTTTCTCGTTCGTAATTAGAGGGGTACTTCCTTTGGAAGCATCCTCCATATGGGAGACTTCCTTTTCTGTACAGTATTCTTTGAGAAACAGAAGAACTAACTTATTCTTAAGTAAAAAAGGATTACCGTATTTTTCAGAGAGCAGCATCCAACCGCTAGCTGCATAAGACGCGGTTTACCACCTACACTTTCCGAGAGCCGCCTAAAATTCCAAACAAACTGTCCGAAGGACGGGATTCAGTCTTAAAAAACCTTGAACCCATGCATCTCTTTCCTAACCCTAGAATCTCGTGAAACTTGTTTTAAAGCAAAATGTAGCTCAGAATATCTTAAAATGCACATTCCAGCCTATAACCGAATGAAATGAATTTCAAACCCTAAGTGGAGACAACGCCCCCCAGAAATGCGATAGAATCATCCATGACGCGCTTTGATCAAAATATAGGCTACTGATTGCAAGAAATACGAGTCTCATTCAACCACGGTACAAAACGCCACGAGATTAGCTCTCAAGTTCGAATTTATCCGAATCCCGTCTTAAAGGAAAAAGAATTCCCCGGACTTCTTAGAGCGCTTCCTTCAAACGTGGGCTCCGTGAAATGTGGTTCGGAGCCAGTGTTTTCCTACACTCACATCGAACGAGGTCTCGTAATAAAATAGATTACGAACTGCCCGAAGAACATTTTTCAGACCCAAACAACCCTGGAGCCCGTACGATGCGTTCCTTGCCCTTGAATCGCCTGAAACCCTTCTTAAAGCGAAAAATATCTCAGATTATCATGAAATGCGTATTTCGGGACAGAATCGTTGTAAACGCATTTCGAACAGAAGACTCGACCGTAATACCCTGATAGGACCTAGAGTCGTCCGGCACGCACTTTTATTAAAATACGGGCTATTGATTGCACAAGATTCTTTTGTCGGTCAGGAACGTGGCAGAGTCCCAACATATTAGCACTTCAGCCCTATCTTTCCAAAAACCCTTTTTGAAGTAAAAGAAATCAAAGAATTTTTCAGAGCGCGTCTCCAATCTACGAATTGCGTGAAATGAGGCCCGTTGCCCACAGCTCAAAGATCTGCCTAGAATTACGAACGAGCTGTCCGAAACACGGTTCTCGTTCTTAAAGGACCTTGAAACCCCTGCAATGCGTTCCTAACCGCATAATCGCTCGAAACACATTTGTAAGAAAAACGTGTCCCAGAACATCCTAAAATGCGTTTCTCCACCCAGAATCGTATGTAACACATCGCAAACAAAGAGACCAAATAAGAACACCCCGAAACGCCCAAGAATCATCCAACACGTGTTTTTATCCAAATAAAGGCTATTGAAGGCACGGGATACGTCTTTCTTATGGAAATGGGGAGGAATACCACGAAATCAGTTCTTAAGCACTGATTTGCCTGAAATCCGTTTTAAAGTAAAAGACAATCACTGCCTAAAATAAGAGCGCGTCCTTCAGCCGCGAGTCTCGTGGGAAGCCGTCTACAACCTACATTTTCCCAGAGGCGCCTAAAATTCCAAACAAACCGTCCGGAGGAATGGATTTAGTCTTAGAGAGCGTTGAATCCGACGCTCTTATTTGCTAACCCTAGAATCCCGTGAACTTAATTTGAAAGCAAAATGTGGCTCGGAATATCTTAAAACGCGTATTTCATCCTAAAATCATACGAAAAGCATTTCAAAGCAAGACTGCAGACAATAACCCCCTGAAATACCCTAGAATCATCCATGAAGGGTTTTTATCAAAATATAGGCGATTGATTGCAATAAATACGGGTTTCATTCAGAAACGGCTCTGAGCCCCGCCTTAAGGGACACGGGATTCCCAGTACTTCCTCGAGCGCTTCTCCGAACCGTCGAGTTCGTGAAGAGCGGTTTGGAGCCAGTGTTTCCCCAGACTCACATAGAACGAGGTTTCATAGTAAAATAGATTAGGAGCTGCCCGAAGCACCTTTTTCATACCCAAACAACCCTGAAGCCCATGTCACCATTACTTACCCTTGAATCGCCTGAAACCCTTTTTAAAGCGAAAAGTACCTCAGATTATCATGAAATGCGTATTTCGGCATATAATCGTTGTAAACGCATTTCGAACCAAAAGACTCGACCATAATACCCCGATATGACCTAGAGTCATCCGGCACGCGCTTTTATCCAAATACGGGGTATGGACTGCACAAGATTAAGGGGGCTGAATCCCACGAGATTTGTTCTTAAGCACTAAGTTGCCTAAACCCTATCGCTTGGGATTTCATATGCCAACCCATTGCCATGGGTGGTTTGGGTGTTAAATCGATTCCTGGAGCAGCGAAGGCAGCCCTGTTAAGGCAAGTTTGGAATGTGGTTAGTAACAAAAACACTTGCCGGAACTTATGGGTAAATGCCAAGTACTTGCGTGGAGAGTCTTCTTGGGACGTTATGATTCTTAAAAATGCCGCTTGGGGTTGAAAGAGCATTTTAATGCTACGGCCAATTGCTACACCTAACATAAAACTTCTAGTTGGCAATGGGCACCAAATCAAATTCTGGACCGACCCTTGGCTTAATGGAGGGCGCCTACAAGATTGTTATGGAGATAGGGCACTATGTGATCCAGGCATGGGGGCTGATACTAAAGTCCATCAATTTATTCGGACTGATGGGTGGAGGTTTCCTACTCCCACGTTCAATGCATCGATATCTTCCAATCTATTCCAAATGAGATTGAGCCATGGCCTAACTTCGAAGATGAACCTGTTTGGACTCGTGAAGATCATGGGAATTTCACTTTAAAGTCTGCTCACAGTCTAGTATGCAGGAATTGGGACCAATCCCTCCAATGGCCTTTCATGATTTGCTTCAGAGGGCGTACTGAAAAACACTCTATTTGTGCTTGGATAATACAGAGGGGAAGGCCTAAAACAAAAGGTGTTCTCCTCCAGATAAATGTTGCATGTGATTCTTGCTGTGCTCTTTGTAATTGCACTTGGGAGACAGCTATTCATTTAATGACCCAGTACCATTATTCTCGAGAGGTGTGGAAAGCTCTCCTAGCAAAACTGAATTTGTAGCCGACACGTTGTACAAATCCGTTGGAATTGCTGGCTTCAGTCACTCTTCCATTGGACCAGCAAGCAAAAGGTCTTCAAACTCCTAGCAAGCTATTGTTTAATGCATTCATTTGGCGTATTTGGGCTGAGAGGAATGGTAGGATCTTCAGAAGTAATGAGCACTCGAGTAAGGTTGTGTTACAACAAACTATTCACACTGTTTGCAGCAGGATTCTTTATCTTGACATAGCTTTACCAAGTGAAATTGCTAGTCATTGGGATCTTCCTCCAAGCAACTCCAGTATCCGTCCCAAGTCGCCTACTTTAATGAATCCTGGATGGAGAGTATTTGTTTGTTCAATTGATACCCTTATAGTTGGAATTCTTTGGAGTGAGGTTCATACACCAAACAAAGGAAGGTCGTATTGTGGAGGAGTTGACTTACTTTTTAAGGCAGTGTTTCGAATAATGCAACTTATTCCAGATAATGTCGCACATATCACTTTTCAGGCAGATTCAACACTCCATCACGTTCTTCTCAACCCTCAGGTTTCAGATTGGAAGGTGCGCATCCAAGTAAGAAGATTACATGCTTTTATGCATAAATTTGAACATATAAGGTAAATTTGATGCTTCATCCGCGAGTTGCTGTGCTCAATAAAGTATTAAGCAGATATTTAGCTACTTTCCACATTAATCAGAACGCACTTACATATTTGTATAGGCAAAGTATAGGAAATAATGAGTAATTTGGATAATATTTATTCATTGCTTTATTTTTCTCGTTCGTAATTAGAGGGGTACTTCCTTTGGAAGCATCCTCCATATGGGAGACTTCCTTTTCTGTACAGTATTCTTTGAGAAACAGAAGAACTAACTTATTCTTAAGTAAAAAAGGATTACCGTATTTTTCAGAGAGCAGCATCCAACCGCTAGCTGCATAAGACGCGGTTTACCACCTACACTTTCCGAGAGCCGCCTAAAATTCCAAACAAACTGTCCGAAGGACGGGATTCAGTCTTAAAAAACCTTGAACCCATGCATCTCTTTCCTAACCCTAGAATCTCGTGAAACTTGTTTTAAAGCAAAATGTAGCTCAGAATATCTTAAAATGCACATTCCAGCCTATAACCGAATGAAATGAATTTCAAACCCTAAGTGGAGACAACGCCCCCCAGAAATGCGATAGAATCATCCATGACGCGCTTTGATCAAAATATAGGCTACTGATTGCAAGAAATACGAGTCTCATTCAACCACGGTACAAAACGCCACGAGATTAGCTCTCAAGTTCGAATTTATCCGAATCCCGTCTTAAAGGAAAAAGAATTCCCCGGACTTCTTAGAGCGCTTCCTTCAAACGTGGGCTCCGTGAAATGTGGTTCGGAGCCAGTGTTTTCCTACACTCACATCGAACGAGGTCTCGTAATAAAATAGATTACGAACTGCCCGAAGAACGTTTTTCAGACCCAAACAACCCTGGAGCCCGTACGATGCGTTCCTTGCCCTTGAATCGCCTGAAACCCTTCTTAAAGCGAAAAATATCTCAGATTATCATGAAATGCGTATTTCGGGACAGAATCGTTGTAAACGCATTTCGAACAGAAGACTCGACCGTAATACCCTGATAGGACCTAGAGTCGTCCGGCACGCACTTTTATTAAAATACGGGCTATTGATTGCACAAGATTCTTTTGTCGGTCAGGAACGTGGCAGAGTCCCAACATATTAGCACTTCAGCCCTATCTTTCCAAAAACCCTTTTTGAAGTAAAAGAAATCAAAGAATTTTTCAGAGCGCGTCTCCAATCTACGAATTGCGTGAAATGAGGCCCGTTGCCCACAGGCTCAAAGATCTGCCTAGAATTACGAACGAGCTGTCCGAAACACGGTTCTCGTTCTTAAAGGACCTTGAAACCCCTGCAATGCGTTCCTAACCGCATAATCGCTCGAAACACATTTGTAAGAAAAACGTGTCCCAGAACATCCTAAAATGCGTTTCTCCACCCAGAATCGTATGTAACACATCGCAAACAAAGAGACCAAATAAGAACACCCCGAAACGCCCAAGAATCATCCAACACGTGTTTTTATCCAAATAAAGGCTATTGAAGGCACGGGATACGTCTTTCTTATGGAAATGGGGAGGAATACCACGAAATCAGTTCTTAAGCACTGATTTGCCTGAAATCCGTTTTAAAGTAAAAGACAATCACCGCCTAAAATAAGAGCGCGTCCTTCAGCCGCGAGTCTCGTGGGAAGCCGTCTACAACCTACATTTTCCCAGAGGCGCCTAAAATTCCAAACAAACCGTCCGGAGGAATGGATTTAGTCTTAGAGAGCGTTGAATCCGACGCTCTTATTTGCTAACCCTAGAATCCCGTGAACTTAATTTGAAAGCAAAATGTGGCTCGGAATATCTTAAAACGCGTATTTCATCCTAAAATCATACGAAAAGCATTTCAAAGCAAGACTGCAGACAATAACCCCCTGAAATACCCTAGAATCATCCATGAAGGGTTTTTATCAAAATATAGGCGATTGATTGCAATAAATACGGGTTTCATTCAGAAACGGCTCTGAGCCCCGCCTTAAGGGACACGGGATTCCCAGTACTTCCTCGAGCGCTTCTCCGAACCGTCGAGTTCGTGAAGAGCGGTTTGGAGCCAGTGTTTCCCCAGACTCACATAGAACGAGGTTTCATAGTAAAATAGATTAGGAGCTGCCCGAAGCACCTTTTTCATACCCAAACAACCCTGAAGCCCATGTCACCATTACTTACCCTTGAATCGCCTGAAACCCTTTTTAAAGCGAAAAGTACCTCAGATTATCATGAAATGCGTATTTCGGCATATAATCGTTGTAAACGCATTTCGAACCAAAAGACTCGACCATAATACCCCGATATGACCTAGAGTCATCCGGCACGCGCTTTTATCCAAATACGGGGTATGGACTGCACAAGATTAAGGGGGCTGAATCCCACGAGATTTGTTCTTAAGCACTAAGTTGCCTAAACCCTATCGCTTGGGATTTCATATGCCAACCCATTGCCATGGGTGGTTTGGGTGTTAAATCGATTCCTGGAGCAGCGAAGGCAGCCCTGTTAAGGCAAGTTTGGAATGTGGTTAGTAACAAAAACACTTGCCGGAACTTATGGGTAAATGCCAAGTACTTGCGTGGAGAGTCTTCTTGGGACGTTATGATTCTTAAAAATGCCGCTTGGGGTTGAAAGAGCATTTTAACGCTACGGCCAATTGCTACACCTAACATAAAACTTCTAGTTGGCAATGGGCACCAAATCAAATTCTGGACCGACCCTTGGCTTAATGGAGGGCGCCTACAAGATTGTTATGGAGATAGGGCACTATGTGATCTAGGCATGGGGGCTGATACTAAAGTCCATCAATTTATTCGGACTGATGGGTGGAGGTTTCCTACTCCCACGTTCAATGCATCGATGGATATCTTCCAATCTATTCCAAATGAGATTGAGCCATGGCCTAACTTCGAAGATGAACCTGTTTGGACTCGTGAAGATCATGGGAATTTCACTTTAAAGTCTGCTCACAGTCTAGTATGCAGGAATTGGGACCAATCCCTCCAATGGCCTTTCATGATTTGCTTCAGAGGGCGTACTGAAAAACACTCTATTTGTGCTTGGATAATACAGAGGGGAAGGCCTAAAACAAAAGGTGTTCTCCTCCAGATAAATGTTGCATGTGATTCTTGCTGTGCTCTTTGTAATTGCACTTGGGAGACAGCTATTCATTTAATGACCCAGTACCATTATTCTCGAGAGGTGTGGAAAGCTCTCCTAGCAAAACTGAATTTGGAGCTGACACGTTGTACAAATCCATTGGAATTGCTGGCTTCAGTCACTCTTCCATTGGACCAGCAAGCAAAAGGTCTTCAAACTCCTAGCAAGCTATTGTTTAATGCATTCATTTGGCGTATTTGGGCTGAGAGGAATGGTAGGATCTTCAGAAGTAATGAGCACTCGAGTAAGGTTGTGTTACAGCAAACTATTCACACTGTTTGCAGCAGGATTCTTTATCTTGACATAGCTTTACCAAGTGAAATTGCTAGTCATTGGGATCTTCCTCCAAGCAACTCCAGTATCCGTCCCAAGTCGCCTACTTTAATGAATCCTGGATGGAGAGTATCTGTTTGTTCAATTGATACCCTTATAGTTGGAATTCTTTGGAGTGAGGTTCATACACCAAACAAAGGAAGGTCGTATTGTGGAGGAGTTGACTTACTTTTTAAGGCAGTGTTTCGAATAATGCAACTTATTCCAGATAATGTCGCACATATCACTTTTCAGGCAGATTCAACACTCCATCACGTTCTTCTCAACCCTCAGGTTTCAGATTGGAAGGTGCGCATCCAAGTAAGAAGATTACATGCTTTTATGCATAAATTTGAACATATAAGGTAAATTTGATGCTTCATCCGCGAGTTGCTGTGCTCAATAAAGTATTAAGCAGATATTTAGCTACTTTCCACATTAATCAGAACGCACTTACATATTTGTATAGGCAAAGTATAGGAAATAATGAGTAATTTGGATAGTATTTATTCATTGCTTTATTTTTCTCGTTAGTAATTAGAGGGGTACGCCCCTTTGGAAGCATCCTCCATATGGGAGACTTCCTTTTCTGTACAGTATTCTTTGAGAAACAGAAGAACTAACTTATTCTTAAGAAAAAAAGGATTACCGTATTTTTCAGAGAGCAGCATCCAACCGCTAGCTGCGTGAGACGCGGTTTACCACCTACACTTTCCGAGAGCCGCCTAAAATTCCAAACAAACTGTCCGAAGGACGGGATTCAGTCTTAAAAAACCTTGAACCCATGCATTTCTTTCCTAACCCTAGAATCTCGTGAAACTTGTTTTAAAGCAAAATGTAGCTCAGAATATCTTAAAATGCACATTCCAGCCTATAACCGAATGAAATGCATTTCAGACCCTAAGTGGAGACAACGCCCCCCAGAAATGCGATAGAATCATCCATGACGCGCTTTGATCAAAATATAGGCTACTGATTGCAAGAAATACGAGTCTCATTCAACCACGGTAGAAAACGCCACGAGATTAGCTCTCAAGTTCGAATTTATCCGAATCCCGTCTTAAAGGAAAAAGAATTCCCCGGACTTCTTAGAGCGCTTCCTTCAACCGTGGGCTTCGTGAAATGTGGTTCGGAGCCAGTGTTTTCCTACACTCACATCGAACGAGGTCTCGTAATAAAATAGATTAGGAACTGCCCGAAGAACGTTTTTCAGACCCAAACAACCCTGGAGCCCGTACGATGCGTTCCTTGCCCTTGAATCGCCTGAAACCCTTCTTAAAGCGAAAAGTATCTCAGATTATCATGAAATGCGTATTTCGGGACAGAATCGTTGTAAACGCATTTCGAACAGAAGGCTCGACCGTAATACCCTGATAGGAGCTAGAGTCGTCCGGCACGCACTTTTATTAAAATACGGGCTATTGATTGCACATGATTCTTTTGTCGGTCAGGAACGTGGCAGAGTCCCAACATATTAGCACTTCAGCCCTATCTTTCCTAAAACCCTTTTTGAAGTAAAAGAAATCAAAGAATTTTTCAAAGCGCGTCTCCAATCTACGAATTGCGTGAAATGAGGCCCGTAGCCCACAGGCTCACAGATCCGCCTAGAATTACGAACGAGCTGTCCGAAACACGGTTCTCGTTCTTAAAGGACCTTGAAACCCCTGCAATGCGTTCCTAACCGCATAATCGCTCGAAACACATTTGTAAGAAAAACGTGTCCCAGAACATCCTAAAATGCGTTTTTCCACCCAGAATCGTATGTAACACATCGCAAACAAAGAGACCAAATAAGAACACCCCGAAACGCCCAAGAATCATCCAACACGTGTTTTCATCCAAATATAGGCTATTGAAGGCACGGGATACGTCTTTCTTATGGAAATGGGGAGGAATACCACGAAATCAGTTCTTAAGCACTGATTTGCCTGAAATCCATTTAAAGTAAAAGACAATCACCGCCTAAAATAAGAGCGCGTCCTTCAGCAGCGAGCCTCGTGGGAGGCCGTCTACAACCTACATTTTCCCAGAGGCGCCTAAAATTCCAAACAAATCGTCCGGAGGAATGGATTTAGTCTTAGAGAGCATTGAATCCCACGCTCTTCTTTGCTAACCCTAGAATCCCGTGAACTTAATTTGAAAGCAAACCGTGGCTCGGAATATCTTAAAACGCGTATTTCATCCTAGAATCAAATGAAAAGCATTTCAAAGCAAGACTGCAGACAATAGCCCCCTGAAATACCCTAGAATCATCCATGAAGGGTTTTTATCTAAATATAGGCGATTGATTGCAATAAATACGGGTTTCATTCAGAAACGGCTCTGAGCCCCGCCTTAAGGGACACGGGATTCCCAGTACTTCCTCGAGCGCTTCTCCGAACCGTCGAGTTCGTGAAGAGCGGTTTGGAGCCAGTGTTTCCCCAGACTCACATAGAACGAGGTTTCATAGTAAAATAGATTAGGAGCTGCCCGAAGCACCTTTTTCATACCCTAACAACCCTGAAGCCCGTGTCACCATTACTTACCCTTGAATCGCCTGAAACCCTTTTTAAAGCGAAAAGTACCTCAGATTATCATGAAATGCGTATTTCGGCATATAATCGTTGTAAACGCATTTCGAACCAAAAGACTCGACCATAATACCCCGATATGACCTAGAGTCATCCGGCACGCGCATTTATCCAAATACGGGGTATGGACTGCACAAGATTAAGGGGGCTGAATCCCACGAGATTTGTTCTTAAGCACTAAGTTGCCTAAACCCTATCGCTTGGGATTTCATATGCCAACCCATTGCCATGGGTGGTTTGGGTGTTAAATCGATTCATGGAGCAGCGAAGGCAGCCCTGTTAAGGCAAGTTTGGAATGTGGTTAGTAACAAAAACACTTGCCGGAACTTATGGGTAAATGCCAAGTACTTGCGTGGAGAGTCTCCTTGGGACGTTATGATTCTTAAAAATGCCGCTTGGGGTTGAAAGAGCATTTTAACGCTACGGCCAATTGCTACACCTAACATAAAACTTCTAGTTGGCAATGGGCACCAAATCAAATTCTGGACCGACCCTTGGCTTAATGGAGGGCGCCTACAAGATTGTTATGGAGATAGGGCACTATGTGATCTAGGCATGGGGGCTGATACTAAAGTCCATCAATTTATTCGGACTGATGGGTGGAGGTTTCCTACTCCCACGTTCAATGCATCGATGGATATCTTCCAATCTATTCCAAATGAGATTGAGCCATGGCCTAACTTCGAAGATGAACCTGTTTGGACTCGTGAAGATCATGGAAATTTCACTTTAAAGTCTGCTCACAGTCTAGTATGCAGGAATTAGGACCAATCCCTCCAATGGCCTTCCATGATTTGCTTCAGAGGGCGTACTGAAAAACACTCTATTTGTGCTTGGATAATACAGAGGGGAAGGCCTAAAACAAAAGGTGTTCTCCTCCAGATAAATGTTGCATGTGATTCTTGCTGTGCTCTTTGTAATTGCACTTGGGAGACAGCTATTCATTTAATGACCCAGTACCATTATTCTCGAGAGGTGTGGAAAGCTCTCCTAGCAAAACTGAATTTGGAGCCGACACGTTGTACAAATCTGTTGGAATTGCTGGCTTCAGTCACTCTTCCATTGGACCAGCAAGCCAAAGGTCTTCAAACTCCTAGCAAGCTATTGTTTAATGCATTCATTTGGCGTATTTGGGCTGAGAGGAATGGTAGGATCTTCAGAAGTAATGAGCACTCGAGTAAGGTTGTGTTACAGCAAACTATTCACACTGTTTGCAGCAGGATTCTTTATCTTGACATAGCTTTACCAAGTGAAATTGCTAGTCATTGGGATCTTCCTCCAAGCAACTCCAGTATCCGTCCCAAGTCGCCTACTTTAATGAATCCTGGATGGAGAGTATCTATTTGTTCAATTGATACCCTTATAGTTGGAATTCTTTGGAGTGACGTTCATACACCAAACAAAGGAAGGTCGTATTGTGGAGGAGTTGACTTACTTTTTAAGGCAGTGTTTCGAATAATGCAACTTATTCCAGATAATGTCGCACATATCACTTTTCAGGCAGATTCAACACTCCATCAAGTTCTTCTCAACCCTCAGGTTTCAGATTGGAAGGTGCGCTTCCAAGTAAGAAGATTACATGCTTTTATGCATAAATTTGAACATATAAGGTAAATTTGATGCTTCATCCGCGAGTTGCTGTGCTCAATAATGTATTAAGCAGATATTTAGCTACTTTCCACATTAATCAGAACGCACTTACATATTTGTATAGGCAAAGTATAGGAAATAATGAGTAATTCGGATAGTATTTATTCATTGCTTTATTTTTCTCGTTCGTAATTAGAGGGGTACGCCCCTTTGGAAGCATCCTCCATATGGGAGACTTCCTTTTCTGTACAGTACTCTTTGAGAAACAGAAGAACTAACTTATTCTTCAGAAAAGAAGGATTACCGTATTTTTCAGAGAGCAGCATCCAACCGCTAGCTGCGTGAGACGCGGTTTACCACCTACACTTTCCGAGAGCCGCCTAAAATTCCAAACAAACTGTCCGAAGGACGGGATTCAGTCTTAAAAAACCTTGAACCCATGCATTTCTTTCCTAACCCTAGAATCTCGTGAAACTTGTTTTAAAGCAAAATGTAGCTCAGAATATCTTAAAATGCACATTCCAGCCTATAATCGAATGAAATGCATTTCAGACCCTAAGTGGAGACAACGCCCCCCAGAAATGCGATAGAATCATCCATGACGCGCTTTGATCAAAATATAGGCTACTGATTGCAAGAAATACGGGTCTCATTCAACCACGGTACAAAACGCCACGAGATTAGCTCTCAAGTTCGAATTTATCCGAATCCCGTCTTAAAGGAAAAAGAATTCCCCGGACTTCTTAGAGCGCTTCCTTCAACCGTGGGCTTCGTGAAATGTGGTTCGGAGCCAGTGTTTTCCTACACTCACATCGAACGAGGTCTCGTAATAAAATAGATTAGGAACTGCCCGAAGAACGTTTTTCAGACCCAAACAACCCTGGAGCCCGTACGATGCGTTCCTTGCCCTTGAATCGCCTGAAACCCTTCTTAAAGCGAAAAGTATCTCAGATTATCATGAAATGCGTATTTCGGGACAGAATCGTTGTAAACGCATTTCGAACAGAAGGCTCGACCGTAATACCCTGATAGGACCTAGAGTCGTCCGGCACGCACTTTTATTAAAATACGGGCTATTGATTGCACAAGATTCTTTTGTCGGTCAGGAACGTGGCAGAGTCCCAACATATTAGCACTTCAGCCCTATCTTTCCTAAAACCCTTTTTGAAGTAAAAGAAATCAAAGAATTTTTCAGAGCGCGTCTCCAATCTACGAATTGCGTGAAATGAGGCCCGTAGCCCACAGGCTCACAGATCCGCCTAGAATTACGAACGAGCTGTCCGAAACACGGTTCTCGTTCTTAAAGGACCTTGAAACCCCTGCAATGCGTTCCTAACCGCATAATCGCTCGAAACACATTTGTAAGAAAAACGTGTCCCAGAACATCCTAAAATGCGTTTTTCCACCCAGAATCGTATGTAACACATCGCAAACAAAGAGACCAAATAAGAACACCCCGAAACGCCCAAGAATCATCCAACACGTGTTTTTATCCAAATATAGGCTATTGAAGGCACGGGATACGTCTTTCTTATGGAAATGGGGAGGAATACCACGAAATCAGTTCTTAAGCACTGATTTGCCTGAAATCCATTTTAAAGTAAAAGACAATCACCGCCTAAAATAAGAGCGCGTCCTTCAGCCGCGAGCCTCGTGGGAGGCCGTCTACAACCTACATTTTCCCAGAGGCGCCTAAAATTCCAAACAAACCGTCCGGAGGAATGGATTTAGTCTTAGAGAGCGTTGAATCCCACGCTCTTCTTTGCTAACCCTAGAATCCTGTGAACTTAATTTGAAAGCAAAATGTGGCTCGGAATATCTTAAAACGCGTATTTCATCCTAGAATCATATGAAAAGCATTTCAAAGCAAGACTGCAGACAATGACCCCCTGAAATACCCTAGAATCATCCATGAAGGGTTTTTATCAAAATATAGGCGATTGATTGCAATAAATACGGGTTTCATTCAGAAACGGCTCTGAGCCCCGCCTTAAGGGACACGGGATTCCCAGTACTTCCTCGAGCGCTTCTCCGAACCGTCGAGTTCGTGAAGAGCGGTTTGGAGCCAGTGTTTCCCCAGACTCACATAGAACGAGGTTTCATAGTAAAATAGATTAGGAGCTGCCCGAAGCACCTTTTTCATACCCAAACAACCCTGAAGCCCATGTCACCATTACTTACCCTTGAATCGCCTGAAACCCTTTTTAAAGCGAAAAGTACCTCAGATTATCATGAAATGCGTATTTCGTCATATAATCGTTGTAAACGCATTTCGAACCAAAAGACTCGACCATAATACCCCGATATGACCTAGAGTCATCCGGCACGCGCATTTATCCAAATACGGGGTATGGACTGCACAAGATTAAGGGGGCTGAATCCCACGAGATTTGTTCTTAAGCACTAAGTTGCCTAAACCCTATCGCTTGGGATTTCATATGCCAACCCATTGCCATGGGTGGTTTGGGTGTTAATCGATTCATGGAGCAGCGAAGGCAGCCCTGTTAAGGCAAGTTTGGAATGTGGTTAGTAACAAAAACACTTGCCGGAACTTATGGGTAAATTCCAAGTACTTGCGTGGAGAGTCTTCTTGGGACGTTATGATTCTTAAAAATGCCGCTTGGGGTTGAAAGAGCATTTTAACGCTACGGCCAATTGCTACACCTAACATAAAACTTCTAGTTGGCAATGGGCACCAAATCAAATTCTGGACCGACCCTTGGCTTAATGGAGGGCGCCTACAAGATTGTTATGGAGATAGGGCACTATGTGATCTAGGCATGGGGGCTGATACTAAAGTCCATCACTTTATTCGGACTGATGGGTGGAGGTTTCCTACTCCCACGTTCAATGCATCGATGGATATCTTCCAATCTATTCCAAATGAGATTGAGCCATGGCCTAACTTCGAAGATGAACCTGTTTGGACTCGTGAAGATCATGGAAATTTCACTTTAAAGTCTGCTCACAGTCTAGTATGCAGGAATTAGGACCAATCCCTCCAATGGCCTTCCATGATTTGCTTCAGAGGGCGTACTGAAAAACACTCTATTTGTGCTTGGATTGAGGGGAAGGCCTAAAACAAAAGGTGTTCTCCTCCAGATAAATGTTGCATGTGATTCTTGCTGTGCTCTTTGTAATTGCACTTGGGAGACAGCTATTCATTTAATGACCCAGTACCATTATTCTGGAGAGGTGTGGAAAGCTCTCCTAGCAAAACTGAATTTGGAGCCGACACGTTGTACAAATCCGTTGGAATTGCTGGCTTCAGTCACTCTTCCATTGGACCAGCAAGCCAAAGGTCTTCAAACTCCTAGCAAGCTATTGTTTAATGCATTCATTTGGCGTATTTGGGCTGAGAGGAATGGTAGGATCTTCAGAAGTAATGAGCACTCGAGTAAGGTTGTGTTACAGCAAACTATTCACACTGTTTGCAGCAGGATTCTTTATCTTGACATAGCTTTACCAAGTGAAATTGCTAGTCATTGGGATCTTCCTCCAAGCAACTCCAGTATCCGTCCCAAGTCGCCTACTTTAATGAATCCTGGATGGAGAGTATCTATTTGTTCAATTGATACCCTTATAGTTGGAATTCTTTGGAGTGACGTTCATACACCAAACAAAGGAAGGTCGTATTGTGGAGGAGTTGACTTACTTTTTAAGGCAGTGTTTCGAATAATGCAACTTATTCCAGATAATGTCGCACATATCACTTTTCAGGCAGATTCAACACTCCATCAAGTTCTTTTCAACCCTCAGGTTTTAGATTGGAAGGTGCGCTTCCAAGTAAGAAGATTACGTGCTTTTATGCATAAATTTGAACATATAAGGTAAATTTGATGCTTCATCCGCGAGTTGCTGTGCTCAATAAAGTATTAAGCAGATATTTAGCTACTTTCCACATTAATCAGAACGCACTTACATATTTGTATAGGCAAAGTATAGGAAATAATGAGTAATTTGGATAGTATTTATTCATTGCTTTATTTTTCTCGTTCGTAATTAGAGGGGTACGCCCCTTTGGAAGCATCCTCCATATGGGAGACTTCCTTTTCTGTACAGTATTCTTTGAGAAACAGAAGAACTAACTTATTCTTAAGAAAAAAAGGATTACCGTATTTTTCAGAGAGCAGCATCCAACCGCTAGCTGCGTGAGACGCGGTTTACCACCTACACTTTCGGAGAGCCGCCTAAAATTCCAAACAAACTGTCCGAAGGACGGGATTCAGTCTTAAAAAACCTTGAACCCATGCATTTCTTTCCTAACCCTAGAATCTCGTGAAACTTGTTTTAAAGCAAAATGTAGCTCAGAATATCTTAAAATGCACATTCCAGCCTATAACCGAATGAAATGCATTTCAGACCCTAAGTGGAGACAACGCCCCCCAGAAATGCGATAGAATCATCCATGACGCGCTTTGATCAAAATATAGGCTACTGATTGCAAGAAATACGAGTCTCATTCAACCACGGTACAAAACGCCACGAGATTAGCTCTCAAGTTCGAATTTATCCGAATCCCGTCTTAAAGGAAAAAGAATTCCCCGGACTTCTTAGAGCGCTTCCTTCAACCGTGGGCTTCGTGAAATGTGGTTCGGAGCCAGTGTTTTCCTACACTCACATCGAACGAGGTCTCGTAATAAAATAGATTAGGAACTGCCCGAAGAACGTTTTTCAGACCCAAACAACCCTGGAGCCCGTACGATGCGTTCCTTGCCCTTGAATCGCCTGAAACCCTTCTTAAAGCGAAAAGTATCTCAGATTATCATGAAATGCGTATTTCGGGACAGAATCGTTGTAAACGCATTTCGAACAGAAGGCTCGACCGTAATACCCTGATAGGACCTAGAGTCGTCCGGCACGCACTTTTATTAAAATACGGGCTATTGATTGCACAAGATTCTTTTGTCGGTCAGGAACGTGGCAGAGTCCCAACATATTAGCACTTCAGCCCTATCTTTCCTAAAACCCTTTTTGAAGTAAAAGAAATCAAAGAATTTTTCAGAGCGCGTCTCCAATCTACGAATTGCGTGAAATGAGGCCCGTAGCCCACAGGCTCACAGATCCGCCTAGAATTACGAACGAGCTGTCCGAAACACGGTTCTCGTTCTTAAAGGACCTTGAAACCCCTGCAATGCGTTCCTAACCGCATAATCGCTCGAAACACATTTGTAAGAAAAACGTGTCCCAGAACATCCTAAAATGCGTTTTTCCACCCAGAATCGTATGTAACACATCGCAAACAAAGAGACCAAATAAGAACACCCCGAAACGCCCAAGAATCATCCAACACGTGTTTTTATCCAAATATAGGCTATTGAAGGCACGGGATACGTCTTTCTTATGGAAATGGGGAGGAATACCACGAAATCAGTTCTTAAGCACTGATTTGCCTGAAATCCATTTTAATGTAAAAGACAATCACCGCCTAAAATAAGAGCGCGTCCTTCAGCCGCGAGCCTCGTGGGAGGCCGTCTACAACCTACATTTTCCCAGAGGCGCCTAAAATTCCAAGCAAACCGTCCGGAGGAATGGATTTAGTCTTAGAGAGCGTTGAATCCCACGCTCTTCTTTGCTAACCCTAGAATCCCGTGAACTTAATTTGAAAGCAAAATGTGGCTCGGAATATCTTAAAACGCATATTTCATCCTAGAATCATATGAAAAGCATTTCAAAGCAAGACTGCAGACAATAACCCCCTGAAATACCCTAGAATCATCCATGAAGGGTTTTTATCAAAATATAGGCGATTGATTGCAATAAATACGGGTTTCATTCAGAAACGGCTCTGAGCCCCGCCTTAAGGGACACGGGATTCCCAGTACTTCCTCGAGCGCTTCTCCGAACCGTCGAGTTCGTGAAGAGCGGTTTGGAGCCAGTGTTTCCCCAGACTCACATAGAACGAGGTTTCATAGTAAAATAGATTAGGAGCTGCCCGAAGCACCTTTTTCATACCCAAACAACCCTGAAGCCCATGTCACCATTACTTACCCTTGAATCGCCTGAAACCCTTTTTAAAGCGAAAAGTACCTCAGATTATCATGAAATGCGTATTTCATCATATAATCGTTGTAAACGCATTTCGAACCAAAAGACTCGACCATAATACCCCGATATGACCTAGAGTCATCCGGCACGCGCATTTATCCAAATACGGGGTATGGACTGCACAAGATTAAGGGGGCTGAATCCCACGAGATTTGTTCTTAAGCACTAAGTTGCCTAAACCCTATCGCTTGGGATTTCATATGCCAACCCATTGCCATGGGTGGTTTGGGTGTTAAATCGATTCATGGAGCAGCGAAGGCAGCCCTGTTAAGGCAAGTTTGGAATGTGGTTAGTAACAAAAACACTTGCCGGAACTTATGGGTAAATTCCAAGTACTTGCGTGGAGAGTCTTCGTGGGACGTTATGATTCTTAAAAATGCCGCTTGGGGTTGAAAGAGCATTTTAACGCTACGGCCAATTGCTACACCTAACATAAAACTTCTAGTTGGCAATGGGCACCAAATCAAATTCTGGACCGACCCTTGGCTTAATGGAGGGCGCCTACAAGATTGTTATGGAGATAGGGCACTATGTGATCTAGGCATGGGGGCTGATACTAAAGTCCATCACTTTATTCGGACTGATGGGTGGAGGTTTCCTACTCCCACGTTCAATGCATCGATGGATATCTTCCAATCTATTCCAAATGAGATTGAGCCATGGCCTAACTTCGAAGATGAACCTGTTTGGACTCGTGAAGATCATGGAAATTTCACTTTAAAGTCTGCTCACAGTCTAGTATGCAGGAATTAGGACCAATCCCTCCAATGGCCTTCCATGATTTGCTTCAGAGGGCGTACTGAAAAACACTCTATTTGTGCTTGGATTGAGGGGAAGGCCTAAAACAAAAGGTGTTCTCCTCCAGATAAATGTTGCATGTGATTCTTGCTGTGCTCTTTGTAATTGCACTTGGGAGACAGCTATTCATTTAATGACCCAGTACCATTATTCTGGAGAGGTGTGGAAAGCTCTCCTAGCAAAACTGAATTTGGAGCCGACACGTTGTACAAATCCGTTGGAATTGCTGGCTTCAGTCACTCTTCCATTGGACCAGCAAGCCAAAGGTCTTCAAACTCCTAGCAAGCTATTGTTTAATGCATTCATTTGGCGTATTTGGGCTGAGAGGAATGGTAGGATCTTCAGAAGTAATGAGCACTCGAGTAAGGTTGTGTTACAGCAAACTATTCACACTGTTTGCAGCAGGATTCTTTATCTTGACATAGCTTTACCAAGTGAAATTGCTAGTCATTGGGATCTTCCTCCAAGCAACTCCAGTATCCGTCCCAAGTCGCCTACTTTAATGAATCCTGGATGGAGAGTATCTATTTGTTCAATTGATACCCTTATAGTTGGAATTCTTTGGAGTGACGTTCATACACCAAACAAAGGAAGGTCGTATTGTGGAGGAGTTGACTTACTTTTTAAGGCAGTGTTTCGAATAATGCAACTTATTCCAGATAATGTCGCACATATCACTTTTCAGGCAGATTCAACACTCCATCAAGTTCTTTTCAACCCTCAGGTTTTAGATTGGAAGGTGCGCTTCCAAGTAAGAAGATTACGTGCTTTTATGCATAAATTTGAACATATAAGGTAAATTTGATGCTTCATCCGCGAGTTGCTGTGCTCAATAAAGTATTAAGCAGATATTTAGCTACTTTCCACATTAATCAGAACGCACTTACATATTTGTATAGGCAAAGTATAGGAAATAATGAGTAATTTGGATAGTATTTATTCATTGCTTTATTTTTCTCGTTCGTAATTAGAGGGGTACGCCCCTTTGGAAGCATCCTCCATATGGGAGACTTCCTTTTCTGTACAGTATTCTTTGAGAAACAGAAGAACTAACTTATTCTTAAGAAAAAAAGGATTACCGTATTTTTCAGAGAGCAGCATCCAACCGCTAGCTGCGTGAGACGCGGTTTACCACCTACACTTTCGGAGAGCCGCCTAAAATTCCAAACAAACTGTCCGAAGGACGGGATTCAGTCTTAAAAAACCTTGAACCCATGCATTTCTTTCCTAACCCTAGAATCTCGTGAAACTTGTTTTAAAGCAAAATGTAGCTCAGAATATCTTAAAATGCACATTCCAGCCTATAACCGAATGAAATGCATTTCAGACCCTAAGTGGAGACAACGCCCCCCAGAAATGCGATAGAATCATCCATGACGCGCTTTGATCAAAATATAGGCTACTGATTGCAAGAAATACGAGTCTCATTCAACCACGGTACAAAACGCCACGAGATTAGCTCTCAAGTTCGAATTTATCCGAATCCCGTCTTAAAGGAAAAAGAATTCCCCGGACTTCTTAGAGCGCTTCCTTCAACCGTGGGCTTCGTGAAATGTGGTTCGGAGCCAGTGTTTTCCTACACTCACATCGAACGAGGTCTCGTAATAAAATAGATTAGGAACTGCCCGAAGAACGTTTTTCAGACCCAAACAACCCTGGAGCCCGTACGATGCGTTCCTTGCCCTTGAATCGCCTGAAACCCTTCTTAAAGCGAAAAGTATCTCAGATTATCATGAAATGCGTATTTCGGGACAGAATCGTTGTAAACGCATTTCGAACAGAAGGCTCGACCGTAATACCCTGATAGGACCTAGAGTCGTCCGGCACGCACTTTTATTAAAATACGGGCTATTGATTGCACAAGATTCTTTTGTCGGTCAGGAACGTGGCAGAGTCCCAACATATTAGCACTTCAGCCCTATCTTTCCTAAAACCCTTTTTGAAGTAAAAGAAATCAAAGAATTTTTCAGAGCGCGTCTCCAATCTACGAATTGCGTGAAATGAGGCCCGTAGCCCACAGGCTCACAGATCCGCCTAGAATTACGAACGAGCTGTCCGAAACACGGTTCTCGTTCTTAAAGGACCTTGAAACCCCTGCAATGCGTTCCTAACCGCATAATCGCTCGAAACACATTTGTAAGAAAAACGTGTCCCAGAACATCCTAAAATGCGTTTTTCCACCCAGAATCGTATGTAACACATCGCAAACAAAGAGACCAAATAAGAACACCCCGAAACGCCCAAGAATCATCCAACACGTGTTTTTATCCAAATATAGGCTATTGAAGGCACGGGATACGTCTTTCTTATGGAAATGGGGAGGAATACCACGAAATCAGTTCTTAAGCACTGATTTGCCTGAAATCCATTTTAATGTAAAAGACAATCACCGCCTAAAATAAGAGCGCGTCCTTCAGCCGCGAGCCTCGTGGGAGGCCGTCTACAACCTACATTTTCCCAGAGGCGCCTAAAATTCCAAGCAAACCGTCCGGAGGAATGGATTTAGTCTTAGAGAGCGTTGAATCCCACGCTCTTCTTTGCTAACCCTAGAATCCCGTGAACTTAATTTGAAAGCAAAATGTGGCTCGGAATATCTTAAAACGCATATTTCATCCTAGAATCATATGAAAAGCATTTCAAAGCAAGACTGCAGACAATAACCCCCTGAAATACCCTAGAATCATCCATGAAGGGTTTTTATCAAAATATAGGCGATTGATTGCAATAAATACGGGTTTCATTCAGAAACGGCTCTGAGCCCCGCCTTAAGGGACACGGGATTCCCAGTACTTCCTCGAGCGCTTCTCCGAACCGTCGAGTTCGTGAAGAGCGGTTTGGAGCCAGTGTTTCCCCAGACTCACATAGAACGAGGTTTCATAGTAAAATAGATTAGGAGCTGCCCGAAGCACCTTTTTCATACCCAAACAACCCTGAAGCCCATGTCACCATTACTTACCCTTGAATCGCCTGAAACCCTTTTTAAAGCGAAAAGTACCTCAGATTATCATGAAATGCGTATTTCATCATATAATCGTTGTAAACGCATTTCGAACCAAAAGACTCGACCATAATACCCCGATATGACCTAGAGTCATCCGGCACGCGCATTTATCCAAATACGGGGTATGGACTGCACAAGATTAAGGGGGCTGAATCCCACGAGATTTGTTCTTAAGCACTAAGTTGCCTAAACCCTATCGCTTGGGATTTCATATGCCAACCCATTGCCATGGGTGGTTTGGGTGTTAAATCGATTCATGGAGCAGCGAAGGCAGCCCTGTTAAGGCAAGTTTGGAATGTGGTTAGTAACAAAAACACTTGCCGGAACTTATGGGTAAATTCCAAGTACTTGCGTGGAGAGTCTTCGTGGGACGTTATGATTCTTAAAAATGCCGCTTGGGGTTGAAAGAGCATTTTAACGCTACGGCCAATTGCTACACCTAACATAAAACTTCTAGTTGGCAATGGGCACCAAATCAAATTCTGGACCGACCCTTGGCTTAATGGAGGGCGCCTACAAGATTGTTATGGAGATTGGGCACTATGTGATCTAGGCATGGGGGCTGATACTAAAGTCCATCAATTTATTCGGACTGATGGGTGGAGGTTTCCTACTCCCACGTTCAATGCATCGATGGATACCTTCCAATCTATTCCAAATGAGATTGAGCCATGGCCTAACTTCGAAGATGAACCTGTTTGGACTCGTGAAGATCATGGAAATTTCACTTTAAAGTCTGCTCACAGTCTAGTATGCAGGAATTAGGACCAATCCCTCCAATGGCCTTCCATGATTTGCTTCAGAGGGCGTACTGAAAAACACTCTATTTGTGCTTGGATAATACAGAGGGGAAGGCCTAAAACAAAAGGTGTTCTCCTCCAGATAAATGTTGCATGTGATTCTTGCTGTGCTCTTTGTAATTGCACTTGGGAGACAGCTATTCATTTAATGACCCAGTACCATTATTCTCGAGAGGTGTGGAAAGCTCTCCTAGCAAAACTGAATTTGGAGCCGACACGTTGTACAAATCCGTCGGAATTGCTGGCTTCAGTCACTCTTCCATTGGACCAGCAAGCCAAAGGTCTTCAAACTCCTAGCAAGCTATTGTTTAATGCATTCATTTGGCGTATTTGGGCTGAGAGGAATGGTAGGATCTTCAGAAGTAATGAGCACTCGAGTAAGGTTGTGTTACAGCAAACTATTCACACTGTTTGCAGCAGGATTCTTTATCTTGACATAGCTTTACCAAGTGAAATTGCTAGTCATTGGGATCTTCCTCCAAGCAACTCCAGTATCCGTCCCAAGTCGCCTACTTTAATGAATCCTGGATGGAGAGTATCTATTTGTTCAATTGATACCCTTATAGTTGGAATTCTTTGGAGTGACGTTCATACACCAAACAAAGGAAGGTCGTATTGTGGAGGAGTTGACTTACTTTTTAAGGCAGTGTTTCGAATAATGCAACTTATTCCAGATAATGTCGCACATATCACTTTTCAGGCAGATTCAACACTCCATCAAGTTCTTTTCAACCCTCAGGTTTTAGATTGGAAGGTGCGCTTCCAAGTAAGAAGATTACGTGCTTTTATGCATAAATTTGAACATATAAGGTAAATTTGATGCTTCATCCGCGAGTTGCTGTGCTCAATAAAGTATTAAGCAGATATTTAGCTACTTTCCACATTAATCAGAACGCACTTACATATTTGTATAGGCAAAGTATAGGAAATAATGAGTAATTTGGATAGTATTTATTCATTGCTTTATTTTTCTCGTTCGTAATTAGAGGGGTACGCCCCTTTGGAAGCATCCTCCATATGGGAGACTTCCTTTTCTGTACAGTATTCTTTGAGAAACAGAAGAACTAACTTATTCTTAAGAAAAAAAGGATTACCGTATTTTTCAGAGAGCAGCATCCAACCGCTAGCTGCGTGAGACGCGGTTTACCACCTACACTTTCGGAGAGCCGCCTAAAATTCCAAACAAACTGTCCGAAGGACGGGATTCAGTCTTAAAAAACCTTGAACCCATGCATTTCTTTCCTAACCCTAGAATCTCGTGAAACTTGTTTTAAAGCAAAATGTAGCTCAGAATATCTTAAAATGCACATTCCAGCCTATAACCGAATGAAATGCATTTCAGACCCTAAGTGGAGACAACGCCCCCCAGAAATGCGATAGAATCATCCATGACGCGCTTTGATCAAAATATAGGCTACTGATTGCAAGAAATACGAGTCTCATTCAACCACGGTACAAAACGCCACGAGATTAGCTCTCAAGTTCGAATTTATCCGAATCCCGTCTTAAAGGAAAAAGAATTCCCCGGACTTCTTAGAGCGCTTCCTTCAACCGTGGGCTTCGTGAAATGTGGTTCGGAGCCAGTGTTTTCCTACACTCACATCGAACGAGGTCTCGTAATAAAATAGATTAGGAACTGCCCGAAGAACGTTTTTCAGACCCAAACAACCCTGGAGCCCGTACGATGCGTTCCTTGCCCTTGAATCGCCTGAAACCCTTCTTAAAGCGAAAAGTATCTCAGATTATCATGAAATGCGTATTTCGGGACAGAATCGTTGTAAACGCATTTCGAACAGAAGGCTCGACCGTAATACCCTGATAGGACCTAGAGTCGTCCGGCACGCACTTTTATTAAAATACGGGCTATTGATTGCACAAGATTCTTTTGTCGGTCAGGAACGTGGCAGAGTCCCAACATATTAGCACTTCAGCCCTATCTTTCCTAAAACCCTTTTTGAAGTAAAAGAAATCAAAGAATTTTTCAGAGCGCGTCTCCAATCTACGAATTGCGTGAAATGAGGCCCGTAGCCCACAGGCTCACAGATCCGCCTAGAATTACGAACGAGCTGTCCGAAACACGGTTCTCGTTCTTAAAGGACCTTGAAACCCCTGCAATGCGTTCCTAACCGCATAATCGCTCGAAACACATTTGTAAGAAAAACGTGTCCCAGAACATCCTAAAATGCGTTTTTCCACCCAGAATCGTATGTAACACATCGCAAACAAAGAGACCAAATAAGAACACCCCGAAACGCCCAAGAATCATCCAACACGTGTTTTTATCCAAATATAGGCTATTGAAGGCACGGGATACGTCTTTCTTATGGAAATGGGGAGGAATACCACGAAATCAGTTCTTAAGCACTGATTTGCCTGAAATCCATTTTAATGTAAAAGACAATCACCGCCTAAAATAAGAGCGCGTCCTTCAGCCGCGAGCCTCGTGGGAGGCCGTCTACAACCTACATTTTCCCAGAGGCGCCTAAAATTCCAAGCAAACCGTCCGGAGGAATGGATTTAGTCTTAGAGAGCGTTGAATCCCACGCTCTTCTTTGCTAACCCTAGAATCCCGTGAACTTAATTTGAAAGCAAAATGTGGCTCGGAATATCTTAAAACGCATATTTCATCCTAGAATCATATGAAAAGCATTTCAAAGCAAGACTGCAGACAATAACCCCCTGAAATACCCTAGAATCATCCATGAAGGGTTTTTATCAAAATATAGGCGATTGATTGCAATAAATACGGGTTTCATTCAGAAACGGCTCTGAGCCCCGCCTTAAGGGACACGGGATTCCCAGTACTTCCTCGAGCGCTTCTCCGAACCGTCGAGTTCGTGAAGAGCGGTTTGGAGCCAGTGTTTCCCCAGACTCACATAGAACGAGGTTTCATAGTAAAATAGATTAGGAGCTGCCCGAAGCACCTTTTTCATACCCAAACAACCCTGAAGCCCATGTCACCATTACTTACCCTTGAATCGCCTGAAACCCTTTTTAAAGCGAAAAGTACCTCAGATTATCATGAAATGCGTATTTCATCATATAATCGTTGTAAACGCATTTCGAACCAAAAGACTCGACCATAATACCCCGATATGACCTAGAGTCATCCGGCACGCGCATTTATCCAAATACGGGGTATGGACTGCACAAGATTAAGGGGGCTGAATCCCACGAGATTTGTTCTTAAGCACTAAGTTGCCTAAACCCTATCGCTTGGGATTTCATATGCCAACCCATTGCCATGGGTGGTTTGGGTGTTAAATCGATTCATGGAGCAGCGAAGGCAGCCCTGTTAAGGCAAGTTTGGAATGTGGTTAGTAACAAAAACACTTGCCGGAACTTATGGGTAAATTCCAAGTACTTGCGTGGAGAGTCTTCGTGGGACGTTATGATTCTTAAAAATGCCGCTTGGGGTTGAAAGAGCATTTTAACGCTACGGCCAATTGCTACACCTAACATAAAACTTCTAGTTGGCAATGGGCACCAAATCAAATTCTGGACCGACCCTTGGCTTAATGGAGGGCGCCTACAAGATTGTTATGGAGATTGGGCACTATGTGATCTAGGCATGGGGGCTGATACTAAAGTCCATCAATTTATTCGGACTGATGGGTGGAGGTTTCCTACTCCCACGTTCAATGCATCGATGGATACCTTCCAATCTATTCCAAATGAGATTGAGCCATGGCCTAACTTCGAAGATGAACCTGTTTGGACTCGTGAAGATCATGGAAATTTCACTTTAAAGTCTGCTCACAGTCTAGTATGCAGGAATTAGGACCAATCCCTCCAATGGCCTTCCATGATTTGCTTCAGAGGGCGTACTGAAAAACACTCTATTTGTGCTTGGATAATACAGAGGGGAAGGCCTAAAACAAAAGGTGTTCTCCTCCAGATAAATGTTGCATGTGATTCTTGCTGTGCTCTTTGTAATTGCACTTGGGAGACAGCTATTCATTTAATGACCCAGTACCATTATTCTCGAGAGGTGTGGAAAGCTCTCCTAGCAAAACTGAATTTGGAGCCGACACGTTGTACAAATCCGTCGGAATTGCTGGCTTCAGTCACTCTTCCATTGGACCAGCAAGCCAAAGGTCTTCAAACTCCTAGCAAGCTATTGTTTAATGCATTCATTTGGCGTATTTGGGCTGAGAGGAATGGTAGGATCTTCAGAAGTAATGAGCACTCGAGTAAGGTTGTGTTACAGCAAACTATTCACACTGTTTGCAGCAGGATTCTTTATCTTGACATAGCTTTACCAAGTGAAATTGCTAGTCATTGGGATCTTCCTCCAAGCAACTCCAGTATCCGTCCCAAGTCGCCTACTTTAATGAATCCTGGATGGAGAGTATCTATTTGTTCAATTGATACCCTTATAGTTGGAATTCTTTGGAGTGACGTTCATACACCAAACAAAGGAAGGTCGTATTGTGGAGGAGTTGACTTACTTTTTAAGGCAGTGTTTCGAATAATGCAACTTATTCCAGATAATGTCGCACATATCACTTTTCAGGCAGATTCAACACTCCATCAAGTTCTTTTCAACCCTCAGGTTTTAGATTGGAAGGTGCGCTTCCAAGTAAGAAGATTACGTGCTTTTATGCATAAATTTGAACATATAAGGTAAATTTGATGCTTCATCCGCGAGTTGCTGTGCTCAATAAAGTATTAAGCAGATATTTAGCTACTTTCCACATTAATCAGAACGCACTTACATATTTGTATAGGCAAAGTATAGGAAATAATGAGTAATTTGGATAGTATTTATTCATTGCTTTATTTTTCTCGTTCGTAATTAGAGGGGTACGCCCCTTTGGAAGCATCCTCCATATGGGAGACTTCCTTTTCTGTACAGTATTCTTTGAGAAACAGAAGAACTAACTTATTCTTAAGAAAAAAAGGATTACCGTATTTTTCAGAGAGCAGCATCCAACCGCTAGCTGCGTGAGACGCGGTTTACCACCTACACTTTCGGAGAGCCGCCTAAAATTCCAAACAAACTGTCCGAAGGACGGGATTCAGTCTTAAAAAACCTTGAACCCATGCATTTCTTTCCTAACCCTAGAATCTCGTGAAACTTGTTTTAAAGCAAAATGTAGCTCAGAATATCTTAAAATGCACATTCCAGCCTATAACCGAATGAAATGCATTTCAGACCCTAAGTGGAGACAACGCCCCCCAGAAATGCGATAGAATCATCCATGACGCGCTTTGATCAAAATATAGGCTACTGATTGCAAGAAATACGAGTCTCATTCAACCACGGTACAAAACGCCACGAGATTAGCTCTCAAGTTCGAATTTATCCGAATCCCGTCTTAAAGGAAAAAGAATTCCCCGGACTTCTTAGAGCGCTTCCTTCAACCGTGGGCTTCGTGAAATGTGGTTCGGAGCCAGTGTTTTCCTACACTCACATCGAACGAGGTCTCGTAATAAAATAGATTAGGAACTGCCCGAAGAACGTTTTTCAGACCCAAACAACCCTGGAGCCCGTACGATGCGTTCCTTGCCCTTGAATCGCCTGAAACCCTTCTTAAAGCGAAAAGTATCTCAGATTATCATGAAATGCGTATTTCGGGACAGAATCGTTGTAAACGCATTTCGAACAGAAGGCTCGACCGTAATACCCTGATAGGACCTAGAGTCGTCCGGCACGCACTTTTATTAAAATACGGGCTATTGATTGCACAAGATTCTTTTGTCGGTCAGGAACGTGGCAGAGTCCCAACATATTAGCACTTCAGCCCTATCTTTCCTAAAACCCTTTTTGAAGTAAAAGAAATCAAAGAATTTTTCAGAGCGCGTCTCCAATCTACGAATTGCGTGAAATGAGGCCCGTAGCCCACAGGCTCACAGATCCGCCTAGAATTACGAACGAGCTGTCCGAAACACGGTTCTCGTTCTTAAAGGACCTTGAAACCCCTGCAATGCGTTCCTAACCGCATAATCGCTCGAAACACATTTGTAAGAAAAACGTGTCCCAGAACATCCTAAAATGCGTTTTTCCACCCAGAATCGTATGTAACACATCGCAAACAAAGAGACCAAATAAGAACACCCCGAAACGCCCAAGAATCATCCAACACGTGTTTTTATCCAAATATAGGCTATTGAAGGCACGGGATACGTCTTTCTTATGGAAATGGGGAGGAATACCACGAAATCAGTTCTTAAGCACTGATTTGCCTGAAATCCATTTTAATGTAAAAGACAATCACCGCCTAAAATAAGAGCGCGTCCTTCAGCCGCGAGCCTCGTGGGAGGCCGTCTACAACCTACATTTTCCCAGAGGCGCCTAAAATTCCAAGCAAACCGTCCGGAGGAATGGATTTAGTCTTAGAGAGCGTTGAATCCCACGCTCTTCTTTGCTAACCCTAGAATCCCGTGAACTTAATTTGAAAGCAAAATGTGGCTCGGAATATCTTAAAACGCATATTTCATCCTAGAATCATATGAAAAGCATTTCAAAGCAAGACTGCAGACAATAACCCCCTGAAATACCCTAGAATCATCCATGAAGGGTTTTTATCAAAATGTAGGCGATTGATTGCAATAAATACGGGTTTCATTCAGAAACGGCTCTGAGCCCCGCCTTAAGGGACACGGGATTCCCAGTACTTCCTCGAGCGCTTCTCCGAACCGTCGAGTTCGTGAAGAGCGGTTTGGAGCCAGTGTTTCCCCAGACTCACATAGAACGAGGTTTCATAGTAAAATAGATTAGGAGCTGCCCGAAGCACCTTTTTCATACCCAAACAACCCTGAAGCCCATGTCACCATTACTTACCCTTGAATCGCCTGAAACCCTTTTTAAAGCGAAAAGTACCTCAGATTATCATGAAATGCGTATTTCATCATATAATCGTTGTAAACGCATTTCGAACCAAAAGACTCGACCATAATACCCCGATATGACCTAGAGTCATCCGGCACGCGCATTTATCCAAATACGGGGTATGGACTGCACAAGATTAAGGGGGCTGAATCCCACGAGATTTGTTCTTAAGCACTAAGTTGCCTAAACCCTATCGCTTGGGATTTCATATGCCAACCCATTGCCATGGGTGGTTTGGGTGTTAAATCGATTCATGGAGCAGCGAAGGCAGCCCTGTTAAGGCAAGTTTGGAATGTGGTTAGTAACAAAAACACTTGCCGGAACTTATGGGTAAATTCCAAGTACTTGCGTGGAGAGTCTTCGTGGGACGTTATGATTCTTAAAAATGCCGCTTGGGGTTGAAAGAGCATTTTAACGCTACGGCCAATTGCTACACCTAACATAAAACTTCTAGTTGGCAATGGGCACCAAATCAAATTCTGGACCGACCCTTGGCTTAATGGAGGGCGCCTACAAGATTGTTATGGAGATTGGGCACTATGTGATCTAGGCATGGGGGCTGATACTAAAGTCCATCAATTTATTCGGACTGATGGGTGGAGGTTTCCTACTCCCACGTTCAATGCATCGATGGATACCTTCCAATCTATTCCAAATGAGATTGAGCCATGGCCTAACTTCGAAGATGAACCTGTTTGGACTCGTGAAGATCATGGAAATTTCACTTTAAAGTCTGCTCACAGTCTAGTATGCAGGAATTAGGACCAATCCCTCCAATGGCCTTCCATGATTTGCTTCAGAGGGCGTACTGAAAAACACTCTATTTGTGCTTGGATAATACAGAGGGGAAGGCCTAAAACAAAAGGTGTTCTCCTCCAGATAAATGTTGCATGTGATTCTTGCTGTGCTCTTTGTAATTGCACTTGGGAGACAGCTATTCATTTAATGACCCAGTACCGTTATTCTCGAGAGGTGTGGAAAGCTCTCCTAGCAAAACTGAATTTGGAGCCGACACGTTGTACAAATCCGTCGGAATTGCTGGCCTCAGTCACTCTTCCATTGGACCAGCAAGCAAAAGGTCTTCAAACTCCTAGCAAGCTATTGTTTAATGCATTCATTTGGCGTATTTGGGCTGAGAGGAATGGTAGGATCTTCAGAAGTAATGAGCACTCGAGTAAGGTTGTGTTACAGCAAACTATTCACACTGTTTGCAGCAGGATTCTTTATCTTGACATAGCTTTACCAAGTGAAATTGCTAGTCATTGGGATCTTCCTCCAAGCAACTCCAGTATCCGTCCCAAGTCGCCTACTTTAATGAATCCTGGATGGAGAGTATCTATTTGTTCAATTGATACCCTTACAGTTGGAATTCTTTGGAGTGACGTTCATACACCAAACAAAGGAAGGTCGTATTGTGGAGGAGTTGACTTACTTTTTAAGGCAGTGTTTCGAATAATGCAACTTATTCCAGATAATGTCGCACATATCACTTTTCAGGCAGATTCAACACTCCATCAAGTTCTTTTCAACCCTCAGGTTTTAGATTGGAAGGTGCGCTTCCAAGTAAGAAGATTACGTGCTTTTATGCATAAATTTGAACATATAAGGTAAATTTGATGCTTCATCCGCGAGTTGCTGTGCTCAATAAAGTATTAAGCAGATATTTAGCTACTTTCCACATTAATCAGAACGCACTTACATATTTGTATAGGCAAAGTATAGGAAATAATGAGTAATTTGGATAGTATTTATTCATTGCTTTATTTTTCTCGTTCGTAATTAGAGGGGTACGCCCCTTTGGAAGCATCCTCCATATGGGAGACTTCCTTTTCTGTACAGTATTCTTTGAGAAACAGAAGAACTAACTTATTCTTAAGAAAAAAAGGATTACCGTATTTTTCAGAGAGCAGCATCCAACCGCTAGCTGCGTGAGACGCGGTTTACCACCTACACTTTCCGAGAGCCGCCTAAAATTCCAAACAAACTGTCCGAAGGACGGGATTCAGTCTTAAAAAACCTTGAACCCATGCATTTCTTTCCTAACCCTAGAATCTCGTGAAACTTGTTTTAAAGCAAAATGTAGCTCAGAATATCTTAAAATGCACATTCCAGCCTATAACCGAATGAAATGCATTTCAGACCCTAAGTGGAGACAACGCCCCCCAGAAATGCGATAGAATCATCCATGACGCGCTTTGATCAAAATATAGGCTACTGATTGCAAGAAATACGAGTCTCATTCAACCACGGTACAAAACGCCACGAGATTAGCTCTCAAGTTCGAATTTATCCGAATCCCGTCTTAAAGGAAAAAGAATTCCCCGGACTTCTTAGAGCGCTTCCTTCAACCGTGGGCTTCGTGAAATGTGGTTCGGAGCCAGTGTTTTCCTACACTCACATCGAACGAGGTCTCGTAATAAAATAGATTAGGAACTGCCCGAAGAACGTTTTTCAGACCCAAACAACCCTGGAGCCCGTACGATGCGTTCCTTGCCCTTGAATCGCCTGAAACCCTTCTTAAAGCGAAAAGTATCTCAGATTATCATGAAATGCGTATTTCGGGACAGAATCGTTGTAAACGCATTTCGAACAGAAGGCTCGACCGTAATACCCTGATAGGACCTAGAGTCGTCCGGCACGCACTTTTATTAAAATACGGGCTATTGATTGCACAAGATTCTTTTGTCGGTCAGGAACGTGGCAGAGTCCCAACATATTAGCACTTCAGCCCTATCTTTCCTAAAACCCTTTTTGAAGTAAAAGAAATCAAAGAATTTTTCAGAGCGCGTCTCCAATCTACGAATTGCGTGAAATGAGGCCCGTAGCCCACAGGCTCACAGATCCGCCTAGAATTACGAACGAGCTGTCCGAAACACGGTTCTCGTTCTTAAAGGACCTTGAAACCCCTGCAATGCGTTCCTAACCGCATAATCGCTCGAAACACATTTGTAAGAAAAACGTGTCCCAGAACATCCTAAAATGCGTTTTTCCACCCAGAATCGTATGTAACACATCGCAAACAAAGAGACCAAATAAGAACACCCCGAAACGCCCAAGAATCATCCAACACGTGTTTTTATCCAAATATAGGCTATTGAAGGCACGGGATACGTCTTTCTTATGGAAATGGGGAGGAATACCACGAAATCAGTTCTTAAGCACTGATTTGCCTGAAATCCATTTTAATGTAAAAGACAATCACCGCCTAAAATAAGAGCGCGTCCTTCAGCCGCGAGCCTCGTGGGAGGCCGTCTACAACCTACATTTTCCCAGAGGCGCCTAAAATTCCAAGCAAACCGTCCGGAGGAATGGATTTAGTCTTAGAGAGCGTTGAATCCCACGCTCTTCTTTGCTAACCCTAGAATCCCGTGAACTTAATTTGAAAGCAAAATGTGGCTCGGAATATCTTAAAACGCATATTTCATCCTAGAATCATATGAAAAGCATTTCAAAGCAAGACTGCAGACAATAACCCCCTGAAATACCCTAGAATCATCCATGAAGGGTTTTTATCAAAATGTAGGCGATTGATTGCAATAAATACGGGTTTCATTCAGAAACGGCTCTGAGCCCCGCCTTAAGGGACACGGGATTCCCAGTACTTCCTCGAGCGCTTCTCCGAACCGTCGAGTTCGTGAAGAGCGGTTTGGAGCCAGTGTTTCCCCAGACTCACATAGAACGAGGTTTCATAGTAAAATAGATTAGGAGCTGCCCGAAGCACCTTTTTCATACCCAAACAACCCTGAAGCCCATGTCACCATTACTTACCCTTGAATCGCCTGAAACCCTTTTTAAAGCGAAAAGTACCTCAGATTATCATGAAATGCGTATTTCATCATATAATCGTTGTAAACGCATTTCGAACCAAAAGACTCGACCATAATACCCCGATATGACCTAGAGTCATCCGGCACGCGCATTTATCCAAATACGGGGTATGGACTGCACAAGATTAAGGGGGCTGAATCCCACGAGATTTGTTCTTAAGCACTAAGTTGCCTAAACCCTATCGCTTGGGATTTCATATGCCAACCCATTGCCATGGGTGGTTTGGGTGTTAAATCGATTCATGGAGCAGCGAAGGCAGCCCTGTTAAGGCAAGTTTGGAATGTGGTTAGTAACAAAAACACTTGCCGGAACTTATGGGTAAATTCCAAGTACTTGCGTGGAGAGTCTTCGTGGGACGTTATGATTCTTAAAAATGCCGCTTGGGGTTGAAAGAGCATTTTAACGCTACGGCCAATTGCTACACCTAACATAAAACTTCTAGTTGGCAATGGGCACCAAATCAAATTCTGGACCGACCCTTGGCTTAATGGAGGGCGCCTACAAGATTGTTATGGAGATTGGGCACTATGTGATCTAGGCATGGGGGCTGATACTAAAGTCCATCAATTTATTCGGACTGATGGGTGGAGGTTTCCTACTCCCACGTTCAATGCATCGATGGATACCTTCCAATCTATTCCAAATGAGATTGAGCCATGGCCTAACTTCGAAGATGAACCTGTTTGGACTCGTGAAGATCATGGAAATTTCACTTTAAAGTCTGCTCACAGTCTAGTATGCAGGAATTAGGACCAATCCCTCCAATGGCCTTCCATGATTTGCTTCAGAGGGCGTACTGAAAAACACTCTATTTGTGCTTGGATAATACAGAGGGGAAGGCCTAAAACAAAAGGTGTTCTCCTCCAGATAAATGTTGCATGTGATTCTTGCTGTGCTCTTTGTAATTGCACTTGGGAGACAGCTATTCATTTAATGACCCAGTACCGTTATTCTCGAGAGGTGTGGAAAGCTCTCCTAGCAAAACTGAATTTGGAGCCGACACGTTGTACAAATCCGTCGGAATTGCTGGCCTCAGTCACTCTTCCATTG
This sequence comes from Persea americana, assembly GCA_029852735.1. Lineage (NCBI taxonomy): Eukaryota > Viridiplantae > Streptophyta > Magnoliopsida > Laurales > Lauraceae > Persea > Persea americana. The sequence goes on from JAQQXO010000320.1 coordinate 34,139, forward strand.
GACCAGCAAGCAAAAGGTCTTCAAACTCCTAGCAAGCTATTGTTTAATGCATTCATTTGGCGTATTTGGGCTGAGAGGAATGGTAGGATCTTCAGAAGTAATGAGCACTCGAGTAAGGTTGTGTTACAGCAAACTATTCACACTGTTTGCAGCAGGATTCTTTATCTTGACATAGCTTTACCAAGTGAAATTGCTAGTCATTGGGATCTTCCTCCAAGCAACTCCAGTATCCGTCCCAAGTCGCCTACTTTAATGAATCCTGGATGGAGAGTATCTATTTGTTCAATTGATACCCTTACAGTTGGAATTCTTTGGAGTGACGTTCATACACCAAACAAAGGAAGGTCGTATTGTGGAGGAGTTGACTTACTTTTTAAGGCAGTGTTTCGAATAATGCAACTTATTCCAGATAATGTCGCACATATCACTTTTCAGGCAGATTCAACACTCCATCAAGTTCTTTTCAACCCTCAGGTTTTAGATTGGAAGGTGCGCTTCCAAGTAAGAAGATTACGTGCTTTTATGCATAAATTTGAACATATAAGGTAAATTTGATGCTTCATCCGCGAGTTGCTGTGCTCAATAAAGTATTAAGCAGATATTTAGCTACTTTCCACATTAATCAGAACGCACTTACATATTTGTATAGGCAAAGTATAGGAAATAATGAGTAATTTGGATAGTATTTATTCATTGCTTTATTTTTCTCGTTCGTAATTAGAGGGGTACGCCCCTTTGGAAGCATCCTCCATATGGGAGACTTCCTTTTCTGTACAGTATTCTTTGAGAAACAGAAGAACTAACTTATTCTTAAGAAAAAAAGGATTACCGTATTTTTCAGAGAGCAGCATCCAACCGCTAGCTGCGTGAGACGCGGTTTACCACCTACACTTTCGGAGAGCCGCCTAAAATTCCAAACAAACTGTCCGAAGGACGGGATTCAGTCTTAAAAAACCTTGAACCCATGCATTTCTTTCCTAACCCTAGAATCTCGTGAAACTTGTTTTAAAGCAAAATGTAGCTCAGAATATCTTAAAATGCACATTCCAGCCTATAACCGAATGAAATGCATTTCAGACCCTAAGTGGAGACAACGCCCCCCAGAAATGCGATAGAATCATCCATGACGCGCTTTGATCAAAATATAGGCTACTGATTGCAAGAAATACGAGTCTCATTCAACCACGGTACAAAACGCCACGAGATTAGCTCTCAAGTTCGAATTTATCCGAATCCCGTCTTAAAGGAAAAAGAATTCCCCGGACTTCTTAGAGCGCTTCCTTCAACCGTGGGCTTCGTGAAATGTGGTTCGGAGCCAGTGTTTTCCTACACTCACATCGAACGAGGTCTCGTAATAAAATAGATTAGGAACTGCCCGAAGAACGTTTTTCAGACCCAAACAACCCTGGAGCCCGTACGATGCGTTCCTTGCCCTTGAATCGCCTGAAACCCTTCTTAAAGCGAAAAGTATCTCAGATTATCATGAAATGCGTATTTCGGGACAGAATCGTTGTAAACGCATTTCGAACAGAAGGCTCGACCGTAATACCCTGATAGGACCTAGAGTCGTCCGGCACGCACTTTTATTAAAATACGGGCTATTGATTGCACAAGATTCTTTTGTCGGTCAGGAACGTGGCAGAGTCCCAACATATTAGCACTTCAGCCCTATCTTTCCTAAAACCCTTTTTGAAGTAAAAGAAATCAAAGAATTTTTCAGAGCGCGTCTCCAATCTACGAATTGCGTGAAATGAGGCCCGTAGCCCACAGGCTCACAGATCCGCCTAGAATTACGAACGAGCTGTCCGAAACACGGTTCTCGTTCTTAAAGGACCTTGAAACCCCTGCAATGCGTTCCTAACCGCATAATCGCTCGAAACACATTTGTAAGAAAAACGTGTCCCAGAACATCCTAAAATGCGTTTTTCCACCCAGAATCGTATGTAACACATCGCAAACAAAGAGACCAAATAAGAACACCCCGAAACGCCCAAGAATCATCCAACACGTGTTTTTATCCAAATATAGGCTATTGAAGGCACGGGATACGTCTTTCTTATGGAAATGGGGAGGAATACCACGAAATCAGTTCTTAAGCACTGATTTGCCTGAAATCCATTTTAATGTAAAAGACAATCACCGCCTAAAATAAGAGCGCGTCCTTCAGCCGCGAGCCTCGTGGGAGGCCGTCTACAACCTACATTTTCCCAGAGGCGCCTAAAATTCCAAGCAAACCGTCCGGAGGAATGGATTTAGTCTTAGAGAGCGTTGAATCCCACGCTCTTCTTTGCTAACCCTAGAATCCCGTGAACTTAATTTGAAAGCAAAATGTGGCTCGGAATATCTTAAAACGCATATTTCATCCTAGAATCATATGAAAAGCATTTCAAAGCAAGACTGCAGACAATAACCCCCTGAAATACCCTAGAATCATCCATGAAGGGTTTTTATCAAAATGTAGGCGATTGATTGCAATAAATACGGGTTTCATTCAGAAACGGCTCTGAGCCCCGCCTTAAGGGACACGGGATTCCCAGTACTTCCTCGAGCGCTTCTCCGAACCGTCGAGTTCGTGAAGAGCGGTTTGGAGCCAGTGTTTCCCCAGACTCACATAGAACGAGGTTTCATAGTAAAATAGATTAGGAGCTGCCCGAAGCACCTTTTTCATACCCAAACAACCCTGAAGCCCATGTCACCATTACTTACCCTTGAATCGCCTGAAACC
>JAQQXO010000321.1:0-36802 GCA_029852735.1 Persea americana
CACAAAGGAGGGGCAGCGATACAAGAATCACGGTGGGGGACGCGAGGAGGAAGGGCAGGCGGATGGATGCAGGTGGATGCAAGTGGGTGGTGGGGGTGAGGGACAGCGCGGGGCATTGGGGGTCGAGCAGGATGATGGATGATGCAGGGAGGTGGATGCTTGATTGCCCCCTCCATTCAGCACGGATTCGGCATGATGTCTTGATGACGGCAAAGACACATTACGTGGGCGATGGGCAGATCGAACTCGAGATGACAGTCAGTCAATGGTAATTTTGCGATTTGTGCGTGTCCGATGATGCGGCGGGAGACGGGTAACGTTGGCAGGTGGTGGAGGTGAGGGGATGGTGGACTCGACGCCCCCCTGCTCGCGAAAGTTGCACGTGGGGGGATCGGTGGTGGCATGCGGGATGCTGTGCTGCTGTGTGTGGTGGGCTATGAGATTACTGGTGTGGGTAACCTTATGGAGGTGCACGAACGTGTGGCATCTGATGGAACCGCAGAGAATCGCCAACCGCGGTGATCGATGCACCCCCACTGGCGACTCGGAGACGGGCCCCGTGGATGCATGCATGAATGCAGGAAGGGATGCGAGGGAGGCCTCAATCTGCGTCGGCTACGGCATGCCGAGGAGTGCGGAGGGGTTTCCCCTGTCGCCCTCGCGGATTGTGCAGGACGCGAAACCAGGCTGGACGATGGCAGACCTGTCTGATCACCCAGCGGCAGCAAGCGAGTGTCGCCCGGGGCGTGTCACGAATGGATGTGAGGATGATCCGGAAGGGCGTAAAGCAGGATTCCACTGTGATATGATGAATGATAGGTGAGATAAGCAGCGAGGCAGTGAGATAAGCGAGCGACTCTCCGCACCCGAGCCACATGGCCACGCCGGAGCATGTCGGAGGGCGGGTAATCCACACGATGCCCACGCCATCCACCAACGACGGCACACACCAGACACCAGACACCAGACACACCAGGCACACCCACTCAGGCGACGACTTAAACAAGACTCAAGCCATCCCCCAGCTCCAGCATCCGCGAGCCGCCATGACACGCGTCCAGCGCGGCGCTGCGAGTGGCTGCCCAGCGTGCAGCGGTCGTCAAGATCAGAGCCAAACGGCGTCACTCTGCCTCTCCTCTGGCATGGCACGCACCGGAGGCGGCCGTGATGGCGGTGCGCGACGGTCCACGATGATGGCATCGCGCCGAGCAGCCCGGATCCCGCGATGAAGCCACTGAAGCTGATCCTGTCGCCCTCATCCTCGCCCTCGTCTCGTCGCGGCACAGCCAATCAGCACACGGCGCGCCGACCACGTCGTCGGTCGCTGCGCACCCGCGATGGGGAGAAACGCGACGAACGCGCCGCTCCACCCACGACTCCACCGCGCCAGGGCACTACTGTCACTTGCGGCATGATGGACGGGATGATCGTCGAGCCATGGTTCGTGGCGGCAGAGGCCACCTCCTAAGAGAAAGATGTTGTGCGCTGTAAGTTAGTCCATGCCCCCCAAGCCCCCCAAGGACCGCTCCAAGCGTCCCCAAAGTGATCAGTGTCGTGCATCTGGCCGGCGCATGACATCCTCGGAGCCAATGGTGGCGTGGCGCGCTCGACGATGCGCAGCCACTCACCATCGCGCATCAACACGCACGTTGTGTGTGGTGTGTTCCTATTGTTGGGCTGGCCGCCGCGTGTGGGCTGTTGTCTCTGTTGTCAACCTCCGCATCGCGACCGACGCGCCCCCTCGTCCACGCCCGCACGTCCACCATCATCCACATCGACCTCCACCTCCAACCCATCGCCGGCCAATCTCGCGTCGCTCTGCTCATGCGTGGCGGGCCAGCGCGGCGGGGATGCGCGATGACTGATGATGGTGTCTGTGTCTGATGCACGATTCTGTTTGGGCGTGTATAGGCATGTGGATATGGATGTGTGTGCATGTGTATCCGCCCGTCTGCATGGCCTCCCGCCCTCCCGCTGATGGCGGCTGTCGCGCGTGTGTTTGTGCGCATGCCTGCGGATGTGGATAGACATGTGGATGTGGATATGAGCGTGGCTGACGGCCACCACGACACCTGATCACAGAGTCACCATCATTACCTGCTGCCCTCATTACTGCCGCTTCCCTCTCCCTCATACAACAACAATCACCACCACCATCACTGCTACAACAACAACACCGCAATCAACAACATCATCGTCAACACCCCCAGTCAACGCCTCCTCCGCGCGCCCTCGCACCCATCCTCGGAGTCATACTCTGTCGCCACGCTTCATCCTCCGTCTCCGCTGATTACCACGCCGGTATCAGCCCTAAGCATCGCTCTCCGCCGTCCTCACGCGCACCCCTCAACCACATCCCATCCATCGCCCTGCCGACTCCGCGCGCCCTCTTCATCCTCATCCCCCCCTCCGCGACTCTTCACCATCCGCGTCGCTTCGACTGCCACTGCTGCTCCTCCTTGCTTTCTTGCATCAAGTGTGTTGCTCTCGCACCGCTGCTGCCTTCGCGCGCCGCCCGTCCACCTGACTGACTCATTCCCAGGAAAGCAACCTGATCCACCAGCTCCTCCTCGCTCATGGCTCACACCTGCTCCATCGACATGCACCTGGCTGTGCCAACCCCTTCGCTCGCCATCCCGAAGCTGCGCGCTTCCAACGACCACTCCGGCACTGCCAACTTCGAGAAGCTGGCCAGCGCCCTGCTCACTCCCCCCACCTCCCTCTCCCCCGACTTAGCCGCCCACGCGGCCCACGACCGCATCTCCTCTCCGACTCCCATTAACATCGCGCGCGACCAGCTCGACGACGATGGCCACTTTCAGGCCTCGCCGCATTCCCTCGGCGTGCCGCTGAGCCGCGGCGCCCTGAGCGACCTCGATGGCTCAGCCGCCATCACCCCCAGCATGCTCGCCAAGCATCACCTCCCCGCCATCATGCTCGGCAACGGTCCTCGTCCCATCCGCTACGTGATGGGCGAGCTGACCCATACTGTCCCTGGCTTCTCACGCATCCCGCCCGCCAAGGCGCGGCGCATCGTCGTGGCGGCTTTGGAGAGCCGTGCGGGCGGCGGTCCGGACGGCAACATCGCCTTTTGCAAGACCGGCTGGGGCCGGTGGGATGCACACGTCAAGGGTTCGTCGCGCGATTCCGGCGTCGGCTCCTTCAACGAAGGCCGTCTGTCCCCGCCCCGAAGCGAACGCAGCAGCTATGCCATGTCCTACACGGATTCCGCGATCCATATGCACGGGCCACCCCTCCCATCGGCGCACCGCGACCAACACTCGGGGGCCAGCTGGTCGGCCTCGAGTATTCGCGAGGAAGATGAATACGACATGGATGTCCTCGAGGAGGCGGCGGACAAGATGTCGCTCGATGGCGAGTCGGAGGGCTCGTCCAGCATGGACGAAGACACTGACGAGGAAGACTGGGCCGCGGCCGGGGTGGAGGCCTTGCGCAAGGCCTCCCTGTCTGTCCCCGCTGGTCCCCGCCAGAACTATCGTGCTGTGAGCATCACCCCATCGGCGCGTGGGCCTTCGCGCGAAGCGTCGCGTCGTCCATCGGCGTCACTCGCCGCTCGCCCTTTCCACTCGGCCTCCGTACCTGTTGGCGGTAACCCCGCCTTCACTCGCTCTTTGGCGCAGACTCCCGAGGAACACGCTGCCATCGAAGCACTCATGAGCATGGGATCCATGTGATGGCCATCCGCATTCACAACCTTGCATTCCATCGGCGTTTCCTGGGCTCGTTTTATTCTTTCCTGCTTACTTTTGACTCGTCATTGTCCTCGCCGATCGAAGTGTTCACGGCGAATGCGACACGAGGTGCCCACCCCCGCGGCATACTCCTCTCCACCACTCTCCTCCCATTTCTGTGTTTTTTGTTTTACGAACGCCACTGGGCACCAGTCTTCGCAAGTCAAGTGCTGACGGAAGACATGCTGGATTGACATGGGTGACGTCTCCGCATAATTGTCATATTCTACCTTTATCAATATTCTCTCCCCCGCCCCGCCATCAACAGGGGCGCGGTTATCATTTATTCCACCTTTGGATCACATCTACGACTGCACGATTTGTGAAGCGTGCACTCGCATCTCACCTCAATACACAACACTCACTGGAACCTTGATACCCTTGGGAGCTCTCTCCGCAATTCGAACTCTTCTCTGAAAAATCTTCGGGACGTCCTGTCCGGACTCGTTCTCCTCTTCAACACTTTTGGCACCTGCAGTCCGTCTTGGGTGTCGCAGCACAGGCTGCATTCTTGCGTGATATCGAGTGGTAGCTTTCCTTGGCTGGAGCTATCGGGGCGTACATTCATCGACTACGCTTGGGAGCCACACAGTGTCCTAAGACATGGACATGTGCATCTCCCTAGTGACAACCCTCCTCTTGCAAACCCCGAGGGACATCGGGCCACACGCCCCCTCCTCTCCGTGGGCATTCACGGCGCCAGTTTCTACAGACCTTGTCACGGTCGGCCATCGCGCAATGCTCTGATAACCTCCCTGTGGTCGAGCTCATCCCAGCTCCGAAGCAGCAGTCGGTCGGCCTCTCCACAAGCCATCACTAGCTTCTATTCAAAAACACCAGTATCAATCCCCTGGCTTGCGCTCGCCCCATGTTCCTCTGAAAGAAGGTCCACGACACGTCCTGAGGTTGTTTCGGACCACGCATCGTTCGGGACACATGTGGAATAGGGAGCAAGTTATGTAGAACACAATGGACCCACACGGTTTCTTGCCATAGACCTTTCTGCTCATCTTTTATTCCCTCGCTCCGAGGCTCCCCACTTTCATGTAGACCACCGTGTAAAGCACGCACGCATATATGCATGCATGCATGGCAGAGGTAGATTCACGGTGATTCATTCGTCACGTCAACTCAAGAATCGCATCACATCACATCGCACCGTCGCAAGCATTATCCAAAATATAAGACAAGAGGGTTCGCACCATTCTCGCTCAATCATCCAAAGCAAAGCTCCTAGATATTAGCAGACATCTCCCATCCTCGACCGAGCCATCTCTCCATCCCCGCCCCCGTCCCTAGCCCCAAGTTACTGCACATACACGCACGGCTACACCGCACTGCCATTCCCACGCATCCCCTCATTCCCGCCCAACACGCCCCGTGACGCCCCCGCTCTCCCACCGCAGCAGCAGGCAGCAGCAGGCAGCAGCAGCAGCAGCAGCACCTCGCTACCCAAACTTCTCCTCCCAGAACCAAATCTCCCCGTCAACCGCGGGATCGACCGCCCACCGCCGCGCCGCGCGCCGGAGCTCCTGCCGCATCGTGCGCGGCCCGCAGACGACGATGGCCACGCGCGCGGGGCTGTGGAGCGAAGCGCCGGGGGAGGATGATGTGAAGAGGGCGTCGACGGCGCGGGCGAGATCGGGCCGGCCGATGTGCTGCGGGATTTCGGCGTGGATATCGGGCATGGAGGAGAGGAGCGTGTTGTGCTCGTTTTGCTCGGCGCTGTCGTCGAGGTCGAGGTTTGGCTTGTCGTGCCGTGTTGTGGATGTGTGAGGGGAAGTGGTGGCTGGTTCGGGGTTAGGTGTGGCTTCGTGCGAGGTATCTCCGCCGCGCTGCGGTGCGGAGGGCATATCCCGCGTCACCCAGACTTGCAGCCGCTCGAGGAAGCCGCGTCGCTCGCGGCTCTCGGCGGGCAGCGCCCAGCGCGTGTCGTTGGCGTTCTTGACCGCCCAGATGAAATTGACAGTCTGCCGTCGGGTGCTGCAGGGCTGGGACTCAGGTCGGCGAGGAGTTGCCGGTAAAGGGGGACGATGAAGGTGGCGCCGACGCTCCCGGCGACAAAGAGCACGCGCTGCGCGGAGAGGAGGGTGTGGGAGTGGTGGGCGAGACCATACGGTCCTTCGACGAGGAGCGGGACACGCGTCTCGGTTGCAGCGCTGCGGGTCTGCTGCACCATTTTCGCGGTGTAGCCATCGAAAATGCGAGCGACGAAGGCTAGTTTGCCGTTGTCGGCAGAGGGGACGGAAGATACGGTGAAGGGGTTTGCGGTGCGGAAGGGGCGCAGGAATGGCGACACGGTCGCGTCGGAAATGTAGGCGTGTTGCCCTGCGTGCCAGCCCAGGGCTTGTGTAGCAGAGAGCCGCGGCACGGTGATCTCGACGAGGTTGGTCGTCGGGGAGACCGCGATGGTGCAGTCGACGTATGTCTTGGCCGACAGAAACCGCGACGCGGTGTGAAGGGCATAGATCAGAGCGGTCTCGTAGAGGAAGATGCGGATATGGTGGACATGGAAGAATAACGTGGGCAGCAGTGCCAAAGCAAGGCCGACGTGGAGGGTGTAGAAGACGCGGTAGCTCCATCGACGCACAGCGTCGAGCGCCGTCGTGGCAATGACAGTGTATGCCACGATGGCCACAAGCCCGCAGATGATGTAGAACTCGAGGAACTTGGCCAGCAGGTTGTTTTGGATGAAGAAGTTGATGTAGAGGACCACATGAGCGTAGAAGAGGGTGATGATGATTCGACCGAGGAGTTGATGGGCGTTGATGAGTGTTTCGTGGGACCGGCCGAGCAGGACTTGCAGCGGCGAGAAGGGGGTTTTGAGGCTCAGGAGATAGTGCAGTGGGAGTTGTGACGCAGCGACGATGCCGAATCGTTTGGTGAGGTGGAGATAATCTGCACGCGTCAACATGGCTTCACCAGCGCATTGAGGCTGTTGGCACACCGAGCCTTCAACCCAGAATGCAATCGACAGCATAGATCTTTCAGTTAAAAGACTCACCATTGCCAGTCTGCACAAAACTGACTGCAATCAACCACACGAACCATACAAACGCCCCCAGCACTTCTCCTCTGGAGCCCAGATGCTCATTCAGAAACGGAATGTCCACGGGCTCGCCACACCACCACGCAGCACGGCGCCAGTCTCGACGGACGCGCGCCCACGTCTTCCCGGCCCCTGATTGTCGAGTCGTCCACGACGCAGCTGCAAATTTGAGCTGAGGAGAGCTGGGGCTGTAGACATCCTCAGCGTCAAGATCGATTTCTTCTTCGGGGGTGTGGACTTTGGCGTCGTCGTGTCCATCTGATGACTCGCGTTGAAGTTGCAAAGGAGCGTCCGTCGGCTTGTGAGTGTGTGAAGCTGCTGCTCCCCCAGGCGATCGGCGCAGCCATCGCTCGTATCCTGCCGATAAGAGAATGCTGCTGTAGATCAAGAGGATCGGCAGACAGGCGGAGAGTTGAGCCAAGGTTGCATATTGGTCGAGGAGAATACGGCGTTCGTGCCGTTGTTCATCCGTGAGAACGACAAACTCATACATCGCGCCGACGACAGGGTATGCGATGTTCTCACTGGGCCATTGGCACGTTTGTCGCCCAGCTATTTAGCTACTCTCGCGGATTGAGTCGGGTCCGAATTATGCGGTCGGCGTTACGAGGCGACAACGCTGCGAATGCGTTCTGGGAGGTGTCTGCTCAGCTGACAAATCGGGTAGGATGCGAGGATCGAAACGCGGCATACGTGTACCCTTTGACAACTGGCATTCCGCGATGTGCTGATCAATGGGCCGTCTTCATTGACCAGCACTGCGCTCGTGAGGTGGAGGAGCTTACCAAGGCCCGGAACAAACGCGGCATCGTTAATCGTGACAAGCGCACGTCTAAGACCTTATCACTAAAGTTAACCTTACTGTACGTACGGTAACTTTTACTCTGCGCACCACATCGAGGGGAGAGCGTGGTGTCTATCCTCCTCGATCTATCACGAATCTAAGCTTCAATCGATCAGAACGACAAAGCAAGTGCCAGAGACAGTGTATCAAAATTTCATAATCGTCGCAGGGACGGGCATCTCCTGCTCGAATGTGTGCGTGCTTCCACTTCTGGCATCATCTACAGTGCTATCGCGGTCGCTTCGTCGAGCCGACCGACACCCCTTGCCAGTAGACTCTGCAGCAAAAGAGGTGCAATGGTACTGTGTCATACATGACTATGCGATTGTGATTAGATCCACACACATAATCTATGCCTGCTCGGATGCTTCTCGATGCCAATCCACACATGACATACCGCCTACGCCATTCGTCGTTAATCACATATAGGCCCATTCAAGTCTCCATGGCATTCTCAACGTCGGTCCACGTTTTACTCGCAGTCGTGGCAAAGTATCGCACGTCAACATCCTCATCCTGCATGAGCTTCTCTAGCGGCGGGATGATGTCCTCACGGATGAGTTGTTGTCCGCGTTCAGAGCCTGGGTAGTTCGGGGACGGCTGCTTTTCCAGCTCAAGGATGGTGGACCGTTGCGTCGTCCGGGACACGCTTCAGGATGTCGATCAGCACGGCATAGGATTTCGCAACGTTGAAGCGGATATTAGGGATGGGATCTGAGACAAGAGACTGCAGGATCGGCAGTACAGCTCGGGCGATCACGGGGAGGGAGAGTGCCGGCGCAAGAATCTGCAAGGTTAGTTTCAGCAAGGACGCTTCGATCGGTACAGTGGTGTTCGACAACTCACTGAAACTGCAAAGCAGGTCGTCATTCGATAGAGATAATTGGGGTGCTCCGCCATGGCGGCGACCTTGGGGACGATGGCCTCGCTCGCCCACTCAACACCAAATACTTCTGTAAGCTTCTTCAAGTTCTGCGTGCTGGCTTCGCGGATGCTGAAGACTGTGTCTCCCAGCCAGGCCATGCACAGACCACTCAGTTTCTCGTCGAAGATTTGACCCCAAGCTGAGAGGCGAGGAGAGGAACGTATTGTATGATGGCCAATCTGACTCGCCACTGCTTGTCTTCCGCCAATTGCACAATGGCCGGTAGAAGCGATTGCGAGAGGAGCTCAATGCCAATGACATTGTTGACTTGCTCCAGCTTGGAGATGATGTTGAGTCGGACGTCGGGAAAGTCATCTTTCAGCATTTGTAGCAGCATGGGTAACAGATGCTCCGTCGTTTCTTGCTTGCCCAAGATGGGCGCCAGACCGCTGATCTGATTGCCGAAGGCGGCGCGCACGTGCTGTGACGAATCAGATACCAAGTCCTCGATGGCGGGCATAATGTCGTGCAACAACGCTTGACGATCCGCAAGCTGGCAGAAGCCTAGACAATGTTGGTCAGCGACAGGAAGTGGGAGATGTACAATGCTCATCACATGCGCTTCAAAGGTGTGCAACAGAGCACATACCTGGGATCTGTCCGGCAATGGCACTCCTTACTTCCGCTTCGGTGTCTTTGAGAAGCTTTACAAATGCAGGCACAAGATCACGAGCGACAACCTCTTCGTCGACCGCTTTCGCGATCTTCTCGAATCGGTCCGCAACCATGTATCGAACCCTCCAGCTTTTGTCTTCGAACAAATTGCGTAGCGCGTTCAGCAAGACTCCATGACTTGTTTGCTGCTCCTTGGGCACAGCTTCGGCGATGGAGATGAGCACCTCGACTGTCAGCAATCGCACACTGTCTTGATCATCTTGCGCCAGGTGTTGGAACAACGGGATCATATCCTCGACCACGATTGCAGCGGGCATGCACTGGATGAACTTTGCCAGGTTATTCGCAGACTGCCGCCGAACCATCGGAGTATCATCATGCACTAGCTGAGCGTATTGTGCGCGCAGACCTTCTTGTGACTGCGCAGTGGCATGTTTGTAAGGAACGTTGTAGAGACCGGTAGCTGAGATCTTGGATGTGAACCAATCGGCTTTCGACAGGCGGATGGTAAGAGGGATGAAATACTGTTCGACCTGCGGCTGAGACAGCTGCTCACAGATCTTGTTGAGGGACTCGACGGCCTGCTCAAATGTTAGATTGCACTACAATAGCGGCCCTGTTCCCACTGACCTTGTCTCGAACCAGTGGCTCTTCGATCATGGCCAAATTCTCGAGGGGCGACAGCAGCACGTGCCCATACTCTGGGCCTCCCACATATTCCACAAAGCTGCCCAGCTCGTCTCCGAGGGCAGTGAGCACTTCATCCTCATCCTCCACCGATTCTACACAGATGTCAACGAATGGGTCGCGAGGTCTCCGGCACGGGAAACATACCATCTAAGAATGGTATCAGCTCGTCTCGTGTCCGCTCGGGACCAAGTGCGAGAGCAATGGTGGAGAGGCGGCGAATGGCATTCAGGCGTAGAAGGACATCGTCATGCTGTGTACGCAGTGCTCTGTCAGCCGTAGCGCTATGTAGACAAGACTCCATTCTCCTAGTACCTTCAATTCGTCAATGAGCACCGCGATCGGGTAAAGCTCGTCGTTCTGTCCTTGCTCGTCCATACTTGCTGTGTACAGCAGTCCCAACAGAGATCACAGACTCGATATGGCCGGCACAAGGCCGTCACCGTGTTGACCGTGAATGTAATGCTCGGTAGCCTAAGGGCGGAACACAAGATGTTGCGCCAGAGAGCTTGCCGATGAGGGGGAGGGTTTCTGTGCCGTGTGGTGGATGAGGCAAGGAAAGGCGAGGTCGCAGATCTACGGTAGGTATCGGCTCGGCAGGTCTAGATATGGGCGGCCTCCGTCATGAGGTCGGGGGTTCGAGATGTCGCGGTGAGTGGAGACGTAGACAGATTGTTGGTAAACAAGGCCTGTGGTAAAGAGACGCACTTGGAGTCTGTGACAAGGCGGTGCGAAAGCTGCGTCGAAGCGTGGGGCTGCACGAGCCACAGCGCACAAGCCACACTCTCCGAGGGAGAAACACTGCATCATGCCAACAATGCAGACTAGCACCCTGCTGCCCCGCCACAGCCGCCGAGAAATTGCTACCCAGCAATGACTGTTCGTGTCGAGTCCCCGAAACCCACATTTGTATAGACTCTTGCGTAGCAGAGGGCGCAACTGCGATTGAGGTAACGCACTCGACGACTCGTTCCTTTGGAAACCTGCGACGCAGCATATCGCACTGATACACCGCGAACGGCAATGTACTGACCCCCGCTTCCACAGCCGATTCGTCGCACATTGAAGTAGACCGAACACCCTGTGCTTCAACTTTTGCCTCGTTAAATCAAGTCCATTTCGCTCGGTCCATAAGTTCCAACCCTCGCTCGGCCCAACATGCCTACGATCGCTGTCGACAAGGCAGATCTCTACCAAGCTTTAGGGAGGGAATACAGCAAGGATGAATTCGATGAGCTGTGTTTTGAATTTGGAATCGAGCTTGATGAGGATACCTCTGAGCAGAAGAGACCGATCGTAGATGGTGTGGAGGAACCGCCGCAGCTCAAGATTGAGATTCCGGCAAACAGATATTGACATGCTCTGTTTTGAGGGCATTGCCATGAACCTCAATGTCTTTCTCGGGCGTCAGACGATTCCCAATTACCGCCTTGCGCCGCCTGCGAGCGGTGAGACACTCACAGTGACCGTACACGAGGACACGTCAAAAATAAGGCCTTACTTCTCGTGCGCCGTTCTCCGCAACATCAAGTTCACCAAAGCTCGCTATGAATCGTTCATCGCATTGCAAGACAAGCTACACCAAAACTTGGCCCGACAGCGTACGTTGGTCGCGATTGGGACACACGATCTGGATACCATCGAGGGTCCATTCACATACGAGGCTCTACCTCCGGAACAGATCGAGTTCGCCCCTCTCAACCAGACCAAGACTATGAACGCCAACGAAATGATGGCTTTCTACGAGAAGGACAAACACCTTGGTCGATACTTGCATATCATTCGTGACTCCCCGGTATACCCCATCATCTATGACAAGAACCGCACTGTCCTCTCGATGCCGCCTATAATCAACAGCAACCACTCCAAAATCACGCTGGAAACCAGGAACGTCTTCATCGACATCACAGCGACAGACAAGACGAAGCTGGGAAATCGTGAATCATATGATGGTGGCGATGTTCTCAGGCTACTGTGAAGAGCCATTCACCGTGGAGCCCGTCAACGTGGTCTCGGCACATAACGGTCAATCTCGGCAAACCCCAGATCTCACCCCTCGCGCGTCACAGGCTTCAAGCAAATTCATCAACTCTGTCTGCGGCCTCTCAGAGTCACGAGAGTCACTCTCCAAGCTTCTGCAGAAGATGTGCTATGACGCCAAGCCCTCGACCACAGACTCTGACCTGCTCGACGTCAACATTCCCATCACCCGCGCGGACGTGTTGCACCAGGCCGACATCATGGAAGATGCTGCCATCGCATATGGCTTCAACAACCTCCCTCGCACTTTCCCGAGCACATCAGCTTCGGTGGCTGCCGCGTTGCCGATCAACAAGCTTGCCGACATCGTTCGCCAGGAGTCAGCCATGGCCGGGTGGAGTGAGGTTATGCCCTTGATCCTTTGTAGTCACGACGAAAATTACGCCTGGCTACAAAAGGCCGACGACAATCGCGCCGTACGGCTGGCAAATCCCAAGACGGCCCGAGTACCAGATCGTACGGACGTCATTGATACCGGGCTTGTTGAAGACCATCCGAGAGAATCGGCGGCACGCGGTGCCCATGCGTATTTTTGAGGTGTCTGATGTATGTTACAAGGATGCGAGGCTGGAAAGACGGAGCAGGAATGAGCGGCACTTTGCGGCGGCGTGGGTATGGCAAGACGAGTGGATTTGAGCAGGTACATGGGCTACTCGATCGGATCATGTTGATGCTGCGATCGGCTTTCATCACACGCGAGGACGGGCTCAAGAATGACAAGCTGCAGGGATATTGGATTGAGGAGGTCGAAGGTGAGTGACGAAATCTTTGCGCGCAGCTTCTGCCGGGGCTGGATGTGTCGGAGTGGATGCTAATGGATGATGCCGAGCAGATTCGACCTACCTGGTAGGCCACTCTGCGGCCATCTTTCTGCGACTGGCTGGCGCTGAGCCTCAGCGCATTGGCACATTTGGCATTCTGCACCCCGCTGTCCTCAAGCGCTTTGACTTGCCCTTTCCGACAACGACCATGGAGATCAACCTCGAAGTGTTCCTGTAGTGTGCGCGTGAAGCGAGAACGGTTTGTGGAGGGGAAGCAAGGCATTGTTCGTAGTGCAAGCCCATGTGCTGGGAGCGGCGGTACCTTAGACTAAGTCCGCTGTCAGCTGCTGGCATTGCACCGCATCGACATTGCAACGCGGCAGTCTTCGGTCGCGAGATGTGCGCTGGAGATGGAGAATGATGAGGGTGCGGCAATGACCGTCACGGAGCTTCGCATTTGGCTCATGAAAAAAAAAAAAAAAAGGGAATTCCGAGAGTTCCACTCCTCAGTATAGAAATCATGCAGGAGACTTTCGTTGATGTGCATTCGTATCGGGGGTAGCGGCAGCGGTGAGAGGCAAGAGCGAGTAGCGCCGCGAGACGCAACTGTTTGATGAGTGCATCGTGCCATATGTATCATCTGCATGCCCACGATGGGTGATGGGGGTGGATGAAGGGTGATGCGCGGCCGGTGCGCACGCGTCGGTCTCCAGGCCCATGAATACGACCCTCCAGCGCCATCGAACAAGTTAGCAAGGATGCTGGGATTGCGTTGTGGGCGCCGGAGCTGCGCACGGCCGCGGCCTCCTTTTCATCGACGGGTCGGGCTGATGCTATGGCCAGCAGCAAGGGGGAATGTGGATGGAGGGAGCGCCTGAGCGCGCGCAGATCAGCATTGGCAGCTGGACAGTCGCCAGCGCGGGCAACGGGGGCGTCGGACGCGTTGATTGGGGGGACGCGGTGCAACAGGAGGCTCATAGAGGCAGGTGGGCGAGGTGGATCGGGACAGGCAGGCCGTCGGTCGCGACACTGGACAGCGAAGGATCTGAGCGGGCAGATGAGGTGCGCTGGCTGTAGCGGCCAGGTCACCATCGACAGGCTCACGGGCGTCGGGGATACGAAAGGGGCAGAGCGGTGGGGGGACTGGCGGGACGGCAGTAGATGAGGGCGATGATCTCGCCCGGGTGCCCGTCGGGTCTCCTGACGGCAGACCGGGTCGCGGGGCGTGTGCTGTCGTGTGCGGTCGTGTGCTGTGCCGTCTGGCGTCTGCGGTGCGTGGGTGGCGGCGGTAGGTAGGATACTGGCCTCAGGGGGAGTGGTTCGGCGCAGCACCGGGCACGGAATGGAATACCTAGACTGGTGGTGTGTTGTGGCAGACTCCTCACCCTCATCATCCGCCGCGGTGCACTGTTGTTGTTCTGCAGTGTAGTCAGTTTCACCTCCCTGGACGGCGTGGCCCGCCGTCGCACCCTCCGCCCAAACACCGCCCGCCAATCACCGCGCGGCACTGCACGGGTACCTTGCAGCGGGCGGCAGCGCGGCAGGTACTGTACCTACCACAAAGTCTCTGCCCCACACGCGGCCTGGCACCGCGGCTGTGTCATCATCCCCTACACCTCGCTACCTACCTACACGCACACACTCCCGGATATGCCATGCCTGTGGTCAAGATCCCTCCCATGTCTTGACCCTCTCGCTTCCGCATTTCGCCCAGCACGTCGCAATCTCAGTTGATTGTCCCCAGCACTGCCCCCAGGGTGCGTGCCGGGGGTTGCATCGTTCGGCGGCGTCATGGCGGACGACCCGTGCCTGGCGAACCCTCCCCGTCCTGCGCGGATTAAGCACCGCGCCACGCCCCGCTACGGCTGTTAGCACCTTAGACGCTAGGCTGCATGCGGACGTGCAATCTCGCATCCGCCTCCTCATCGCCGCCTCATCGCCTCGCCAGCGCCCCGTCCACGAGCCCTCCAGCAGCGGAATGCTCGAGGCTTCTCCTGATCGGCTGCTGGCCGCCCTGGCTGAGTGAGAGTCGCACACACCATCACACCCTCCGTGTCGCCGTCAATATAAGCATTTGTCTCGCTGTCTTCCTCGCTCGCTCTCTTTCTTCTCTTCCTCAGCACCACTTTCTTCTCTCTTCCTTACCGGTGTACAGCAGCCTCTTTGACTTCGGTCGTCCTCTCTTTTCAGAGCCATTCAAACTACAGTCATTCACTTGAACCATCCCGCTTCTTACGACGTCCATTAATCCCCTTCTCTCGCCAATTTCAATCCCTCACGTAACGCCTTTCAAAATGAAGTACCAATTCGCCGCCGCCGCCCTCTTCGCAGGTGCCTTTGCCCTGCCCGCCGACACCGTCACCGTCGACGTGACCACCATCGACACCATCACCAGCCTGCGCTGCCACCGTCACCGACTGCCCGGCCCGCATGTCCTCCGTCCCGGTCACCACCACCGAGTCCAGCACCTGGGTCCCCACCACCACCGCGACCCCCATTGACACCACCTGCGACGAGGAGACCCACACTGCGTCCTCCACCTGGGTCGCCTCCTCCTCCACCTGGGTTGCGTCCGTCAGCTCGTCCGTCGTCGTTCCCACCACCACCGCTGCTCCCTCCACCTGGACCTCTGCCCCCGCCTCTTCATCTGTCTGGGTTGCTGAGTCCTCGTCTGCGCCTGCCGTCAGCCCCATGAGCTCCGCCGTCTCCTCGCCCGTCTGGACCAGCTCTGCCTCCGGTGCCACCGTCACTGAGCTCTCCACTGCCATCGTCTCCACCGAGTGCCCCACCTCCTCTGGTGCTGCTGGCGCCACCGGTGTCTGGTCCACTGGCGTCAAGCCCTCTGGCAAGGGCCCCAAGCCCTCTGCACCGGCGCCAGCAAGCCCTCCGGCACTGGTGTCAAGCCTTCCGGCACCGGCGCTGTGTAAGTCATATCCATCGCACTCTGCTTCCCAGTTCTTTCGCTGACAATGTCACAGCACCACTAGCACTCTCGCTCCCTTCACCGGCGCTGCTGCCTCGCTGAACGCTGCTGGCCTGCTCGCCGGCGCGGGTGCCATCCTCGCTTTCTTCCTGTAAGCGTCTGTCTCTCTGGAGGGATGGTGGTGATTTTGTCAATTAGCACACGGGGCTACTAGACCCCCCAAGGCTTCATTTTGCATTGCTGGCTTAAGATTCTGGTTACGTGAAATTCATCGTTTCTTTTCTGAATACGTCATTTAGTTCTCGCCATGCTGGTGAAGGGGCGAAAAGTAATTTAATGCTGTCCATCGATTCATGCTTCTAGATGCATCGTCCTCTGTAGTCTTCCTCCATGTCCATGTCCACCGGGTAGTTTGTCGTCGCCAACCCAGCGTGCGTGATTCTCCATCAGCTTGTTGGAGAGAACATGGAACGGGGAGCCTCCGTCAGAGTGGCTCGGCTCGCAAATTCCGTCCCCTGTCCGACGTCTCGATTCTGTCCCCGTCCAAAAACCCTCAAGGCTGGAATTCCGTGCCGAGCGTAGTAACAGTCAAGGGTACAGTATCTATCGTGTTGCGACATACCCTCGCATCCTGATAACAGGATCCATCCCGGCATCGGCTCGCCACATGGTTGCTTGCTGCTGCCCGAGACATCACCCCTATACCTTAACGATTGGGTGACTGCTCATCGGAGTCTGACCGTGACTCTATACATGGCGAGGGAGTTTCTAGTCACTGCGGAAGTGTTGTGTTTTCGAGAGATACGTATGGTTCTGTTGCATTCAAGACGCATGCATTGCTCAAGCTAGTGCTGTTGTCGGCGGAGGTACTGTGGCGTGCACACGAGCATCAAGAAACCCGGGGCGCGTCACGGTTTGGTTCAGATCTATCTCCTATTCTACACAGGTAATTGTGTGCATTAAGTTACCAATGCATTGACATTTCAATCATCTCTGCCATTGCTTGATGTCTTCGGGGATGGACTGCACCCTGCTCCGCCGATGTCACTCATCGCAGGGTAAACAGCAGTCACACATAACCCTGATCCACTCCCATGTACAGTATCGAGTGGCCTGGCTGCGCTACGCAACCTGCACGATGTCATCAGAGATGAGATCAGATCGCGACACCTGACCCTCGACATGGATGTTGCGCGTGGACACCATCATTGCAAAGTGTACAACCCACAATTGACACCTGCCCTGGTTCCGGTCATTGCGAGCATACGAGGCGTGAATAATAAGATACCACCATCCTCTCGCTGATGAGACACGGGCCTCTGACTGACATCATCAGCGGACATGTCTGCGACGGCCAACGCTCCCCATGAACCGCCTCATCGCATACTCATCGTGGGCGCGGGTTGTCTTTGGCGCGTCCACGGCCTACCATCTCTCCAAGGCCTTGTCAGGCCCAGCACATGAGATCATCCTCGTAGATCGGAGCCCTCTAGACCCAGTCCCACCCCGTCTCCAATCCCTCCGCCTCGCAAAACCCGGCCGCGAGTTCAGACATCAACAAGATCCTGCGTGCAGACTATGGCAACCTCCTCTACAGCTCACTCGCTGCAGAAGCCCTGACTGCGTGGTCCGAATGGCCAGAACTGCACCCCTACTTCCATCGCACTGGGTGGATCGCGCTGAATGAAGCGGGGTCCGATACCGCGAGCCGCATTCGTGAGGTTTTTGCGCAGCGTGGCGTTGATCCGACATCTGACGTCCCCTTAGATGAGCTGAGAGGCCAGGCGGTTGGGCCTGCAGCAGACAGTGATCGTTGGGGGTTTCCTGGCCGGCACAGATCTCGATGGCTTCGACTCCGCGTATTGGAACCCTGACGCTGGATGGTGCGATGCAGCTGCTGCAACGGCGAGCCTGAGTCGAGCTGCAGTGGAGCGCGGAGTCACATATGTCCAGCGAGAAGTGGTGAGCATCGTCCACTCTCCCGGCGAAGGCGATACAGACAGTGCGATTGGCGTTCGTTGTTCGGATGGCTCGCAAATTCTGGCTACGCAACTTGTCCTTGCTACCGGCGCGTGGACCAGCAGCCTCCTTGCTCCCATTGAGGATGCCTTGAAGATCCCGCACGATGACCAGATTGAGCGACAGCTCTCTGCCACTGGTGTCGCTGTGGCCCACTACACATTATCCGACGCTGATGTCGATTCACTCGAGGCAATGCCCGTGGTGGTCTACGGTGGACATGGCGAAGTCATCCCTCCACCCAAGGAGAACAGGCTACTGAAATACACGAACGCGCATACTTTTACAAATTACACCACCACGTCCCCCGGGCACGCATCTCTATCCCAGCGTCTCTGCAAGGACACGACCAGTACGACGTGCCGCCTCTCCTGCAAGCTGACATGCGCGACTACATGACGAAGCGAGTGATGCCCAAGTTCTCGCAGGCTGCCTCTCCAACGTACTGGCGCGTGTGCTGGGATGCGCGCACCCCGAAGCAAGACTGGCTTCTCTGTCGCCACCCGCATCCACAACTCAGCCAGCTGTTCTTCGCTACAGGAGGGAGCTTTCACTCGTACAAATTTCTGCCGACCATCGGACAGTACATGGCCAATGTGTTGCGCGGGACGGGAAACGGCAAAGAGCGGGATGTGGCGTGGGGTTGGAAAGCGAAAGGCATCAACTGGCGTGGCGCACATGAGGCGACGGCGCCGCAGAAAGACTGGAGTGAGTTTTTCGAATAGGTGATAATTACTGATTTGCATGATTGATGAAGCGCTATGCAACCACAAGATTATGCTCCATCATCCCCAAGAAACAAACAACAGGACGCCGACTTCCGTAATTTCCACAATGCATCATGCAATCATCCAACCGAGCGAGAATTTCCTGATAGCTTCGAGCACTCACATCCCCTCCCGATGCGAGGCTACAGTTTGTGCTCGCTCACAAAAGGCAACCCGGCCTCAACCCTTGCGAGGCCGTACAGCTGGGCCAGGTCTCCCACAAGGCCATTCTCGCTGGCATATTTTTGGAGTTTCGCGAGTTGCCCATCGGCGGTCTCGGAGTGTCGCAGGCGGACGCCATTGGCTGTCGCCAGATCGATCCCGAGGGTGGGCGTCCTTTCGCGCATGGTCGACGTGGAAAGGTGGTTCCTTGCGAAGGTAATCCCCTGCAGGCTGTCAGCACTTTGATCATGAGGGGTGTTCGGGAACCAAGGCTTGAAATCGGAAATCGCTCACCTTTCACCATCCTTTCGCTGTATCCCTGCAACACACCCGGGAAGAGCTGCGTGACGAAATCGTTTAAACACCGCGCCGTCGCCCAGTCCGCATTTTTCAGCCAGCACGTGCGCATCAGCCAGGATGGTCGCCGCGTTGAGGATAAAGGAGTTGCCAATAATCTTCAGCTTCAAAGCATCCGTGAGATTACGATCCGAGAGGTCTATCACACTTCGTCCGATGACGCCCGTCAAGAAGGGACGAATACGATCGATGTCTTCCTTGCGGCCGGCAGGCACGCAGACCAACTGTGCGATCTCGGCCATGGCCACCGCGCCAAAGACCGGCATGGAGATGAATGCGCCGCCGGCCTCTCGCACCTTCGCAGCGAGCGTCGTGGTGGTCTCGGGCGAGATGGTGGAGCAACACACAAACGTCTTGCCCTTAATCCCAGTGGGACAGGCGATGATGGAGTTGACGGTCGAGGTGCACGCTGCATCGTTGGAGACGATGGCAAAAAGGATGTCGGCTTCCGTCGCCGCATCCTCGACTGACTTGGCCACGGTGGTGAGGCCGGCTGGCAAAGCGGCCGAGAGCTCCTCCGCTCGTGCGGTCGTTCGGTTGTGGAGAATGAAAGGGGGAGTGAATGTCTTGGGTCCGTTGCGCACGATGTTGCCCGCCATGTTCCTGCCCATCTGACCCAAGCCGATCCAGGCAACTCGCGGCGCGGGGGAAGTCATTGTTGCTGATGGAGAGAGTTGATGAAGGGGAATTGAGGTGCCGAGTCTGTGATTGAACTATAGAATGAATCGCAGGAATTACTGAATGGCAAGCAATAGCAAGCTGGCGATGGTGCTGGAGGACGTGGTGATGAGCCATTGAAAACGCACAGGGCAGACGGGAGCATATATATCTGTCCCACGCCTCTCCGATCCATGCCGTCCGACGTGCTGCATCTGAACACTCTCTGGACGGTGTTTGGTGACGGCATGAGAGCCCTCCGACCTGATGTCCGCATATCCCAGCGAAACGCGTTCCGCTCGACGGCCCGAGCGGGCGGCGTCTCTAGAGCAGAGTCTCCGCAGCACCCGATGCTTGCGGCGGGCATTGCGGCTTGTACGTGCATCACCACACCTCGATGCCTGGTCTACGCATTGATGCACTATTTGTTTGTGGGAGGTGCATCGATGAAGCGTCTGTCATTGTCCACTCGTTGCTCTGACACATAGCCTCCCCCACGACCGCAGTCGAAATTTGGACGACGCGACGTTCCATCGACCGCGCATCATCACTTCTACTCTTTCGCGGCTTTTGCTCCCAACGCCACGTCCTCGCGTCGATCTCGCCATTCCCGGCTGGGGCCATCAATGATCAAATGCCTTAAGGTGCCCCCCCTCCCCGTAATGCATGTCCTTCGCGCACGAATGCCAGGTAACTCTGTCAGCCATGTGGACGCTGATCAAGCCCGATGCATGCGCGGTCATTTCCATGCTCCGACGCCCGTATTGAACGAGTCGCCGTGCTGGCTGGACTCAGAGCTGCCTCAGCTCTGCGGGCGCGGCGAGCGGTCGGCCGATGGCTGCGCATCGAGCTGTCTCTCCGGGAAGATGATCGATGGTCGTGGCACACGCTGCGATGGGGGCTATGCCGTGGTGCATGATCGCTTCTGCACGTACCACAAACGCTTTACTACTGTATCTTGGTGATTCGTGAATACATACGCTTGCCCATGTCATGGGTTACGCTTTTAGGGTTTGTGCAATGAAAAGAACGAACAGAGTGGGCATTTTGGGTAGAAGTACATTTTCTCGGTTCATGTTGGCGTTTGAGTAGACCTTGCGCGAGGGCACCTGGCCTTTCACCTTAATACGTTTTGCCTACCCTTATCAAGCAATCGAAGCGAAGCCGTGTCCTACATGCCCTACAAAAAGCTGTAGTTACCGGGAGTCTGGTTTGTGATGACAATTCTGCAGTGCGTTAGTTCATGTTCATAGCAAGCCTGGGCGAGTGCCCAGATCAGGAGAAGGGTGGGAGAAAACTTACGCTCCGAGGTTCAGCTCGAAAGGCACCTGACAGGAAACGTCCAGAGAGTATTGGACGTTACCCTCAGAATCTACGAGGTTTGTGGTGGCGTTGACAACACCGATCTGGAAACTAGCAATGGTTCCAGCTGCACCAGCAGTGAATGGGCCAATAGTGAGGAAATCGCCACCGCCAGGAATAGGAATGATCAGATCGCTGGTCACACCTTCGATGCTGACATCTGTCGAAATCGGGGTTGAAGCGACATTCAATGAGGAGGGGCTGGCGTTGCTGAACTCGAACTGCAGGTTCGTCACCGTGGTGTCGAATGCAGTGGTGTTGGGCCAGCCAATCTTGGGCGACATGCACGATTTCGTAGGGCACACGGAGGAAAGATTGTCCATTGGTAAGACTGAAAGACTCTCCAGGGTTGGCGTACAGGGGAACAGTGCCTTGCAGGATAAGATCCAGGCTTTGTTGG
Source organism: Persea americana (assembly GCA_029852735.1). Lineage (NCBI taxonomy): Eukaryota > Viridiplantae > Streptophyta > Magnoliopsida > Laurales > Lauraceae > Persea > Persea americana. Next base: position 21,321 of record JAQQXO010000321.1, read on the forward strand.
CCGAGGGGCTGAAAAACAGGTTAGCAACGAGCGTGGGATCAAATGGGAAGGCTTCAACGCCCGAGGGTACTCACGCCAAAGACGCAGTCGTATGGGATGTGGAAGGGCGCCAGACTCGGCACTGTCCGAAGTGGTCGGGTACGTAAGACCAGTGGCGGTAGGTTGAAGTGGCTCAAGACCTGTAGTGCTGTTGATCTGCACGGAGCCGATCACATAATCGATGTTTTGTTGACCGCATGTCTGGATTCAAGAACAGTAAGCATCAGCTACGCGCGGAGCAGGGTGCAGATGATTTGGCCTCTCGCATTCACAAAATCAGGCTGATGGACACATACCACCGGGATTGGAATGCCAATTTGACCTCCCGTGGAGTTTTGGAACGCAATGTTCACACTGATCTCTCCCAGCTGGATGCGATGAATGGTGCCAGCATCGCCCAGGGTGATTGGTCCCACTGGCGCCAAGACACCAGAGGAGGGGATGTTGATGTACGAGACTTGGAATGGCTGGAAGGGAATGTTGTTGATGGTGCCCGAGTAAGCCTGGATTGTTGAAGGGGAGGCATTCTCAAGGTCCAGATTGATGGTGACGTTGGCTTGGATCTGGGAAGCGCCGAAGAGGTTACCAAGACCAACGACATTGGTAGGAATCTCGATCTCAGCGGTGATGTCGCTATAGTAAATCTCCTCTCCCGTGCCACCATAAATGGGAGCGACGGCAGTGATCTTGGAGTCGAAGGTCTGGTTGAAGAGGCCAAGAATTTGGCAAGTCACCTGGAGGTCTTGTCAATACAGGGATCGGGGAGTACTTCATTCATTCATGAACCCACTGGGAAGTGAAGAAGACCGGCTTGGGAATTGATAGGGGTATTGGGGGCGCTCTGAGCGAAAGCGCCCCGCCGCGAGAGCGACAAGGGACAGAGCGGATAGCGACATGATGGCCCGTTATTGGACTGGACGTGCAAGGCGCTGGATTGATCTTGACCTGACGCCCCAGGGAAGCTCACACTATGGGGATCTTTCAAGGGGGGATAAGCCAGGTTAATATACCCACTGACCCGTTCTTGTGTTTCTTGATGAGATCTACCACAGCTCATGGAAGTGCAACATCCCCACAACAGTCTCTCCGCACTCGTGCTATCTGCAATGAGATCGGAGACGTTGACGTTTAGGTTGAGCCTCGGCGCAGCACAGAGTCACGACGGAACGACTTGGGTCGTTAGGCACAGCTGCACATCCACGAACAGGGACAAGCGGAGGCATAATTTCCATAATCCACTCTTTTCACCGAGAACCTCACGAGAGTAGAAAGGTATCTGCGGGGAATGCTCATTAGCCCCGCGCCGATCAGAGTGAGGTTATTCATTCGAGAGAGGGAGACCGAAAGCAGATCCGGCATGTGTTCCGGGACATTGCTTGTCCTCTTCCGCTTGAGTTTGATGGATCGACAGATGCTCCTCGTTCTGCCACCGCCGTGACGAAGCCGTTGAGCCAGTGTCTCTACATGCAGAGGAATTGATGTTACGACAATCCTGGACACCGCTGTCGGAGGGTTGTGGTCGTCGTATGGGGTTGACCAGGCGTGTGACGGGAAGGGCATGGCGACCGCATCACGCCCTGGCTGATTTCCGGACTGTTGTTGATGCCTGCACATGGCGGTCCTCGTCAAATTGCCTTGCCCGTCCGCTATGCGCGAGCGTCGATCTTCTGCAGACCATATCACCGAACGAAGAGGCCCGTGGGGGTAGCGGCGAACGAGCCTGTGACTCTGCGTTTGATCAAGCGAGCATGGCAGTGCGTTCGCGTGGAGCATGGATATTGGGGTTACCGAAAGGCAATAGGAGAGATTGAGCGGCACAGAAGTCAACAAGGTGGGCAACCATACAGGTCACGACGGGGAGGGATCGGCGACGATTCGGCCTACAGGCGCAGGTGATGTCGTGTCGAAGTATATGACTTGACTTTAGAGTTTGGCAGCTAAAGTGATTGGAAATGCGACTTCCCCGCACCTGGATTGACGCGAGGGGGATGGTAATACAGTAAGTCACTGCGAACGTTGCCCACCCCTACTGGCCAGTCGGCGACACAGCCACGAGGACATCGCCAGCGGGATGGACGCGAGACATGGGGGGACGAGGATGAGGCTCGGCGAGGCGGATGCGGCGACGAGGCCACGACGGGCACACCCGATGACGAGGGAGCGTACACGGTGACCGACGTTACCACCGCCCCGTCCCGTCCGCTCAAGATTAGGTAACTTGGTCCGTCAGGCAGCTCTCAGTCAGCAGGATGCGCAGCGGCACGCTTGGAGGCTTGGAAGCGGGGGGGCGGCCTGGCCCACCGCCGCAGGGAGAGAGAGTGCGCGATCGGTACGGTCAGTACGCAGCGCACGAGTCCCGGGGACGCAGGCCCATCGCCGCAAAGGGACAACAGTGCCTCGCGCCCAAACATCAGGGAATCCTCTCCACCTCCACCCACCGTGACCGCTGCCAACACCACCATCACCATCGCCCCCCTCGCAACCCTCACGCTGCCCTATACCTCACCTCACAGCCCGGATCCTGATGCTGGATCTGCTCCGCGGTTATTCTGATGCGCGGTCCACAGCGCCATGGGCAACCCATGCAGTAGCGCTCGCCCATCCCTTGCCCCCTTCTTAATATGTACACGCCTGCGATCGCCTCGCTTGCCCCTCCCAATAGACTGATCCGACCCTCACCCATCTGCAACCCGCCCTGCGGTGTCTCTACTTCTCCTCTACTCCTCTCCTCTTGCTACCTTAGACCCAATCGCTCTCTGACTGCGCCTGAGTCCGAGGGAACGTGACCGTGCCTGCTCCCATCCCCCACACAGCCATGTCGGCAGCGCTGCACCGCCTCGGCCTCGATGCTGGAGACTATCGCCGGTCTGCTGTAGTCGTCGCCCTGGGCGTGGGCGCCCTGTACATCCTCGCAAAGGTGCTGCGCGAGATCGCACACAAGCTGTCCCCAAGGTCAATATCATCCTCGTTTCCCAGCATCGCCGCTGCGCTTCAAACCACGCAGCTGACTCGCCTCCCAGCATCCTGCCAGGAGAACCCAACACTGCTCTGCTCGCCTCTCCGAGGCCGAAGACAGGCGCTCCCATTACCGCGCACGACATCGCTGCTGCTCGCGAATACGACTATGTCATTATCGGCGGCGGCACTGCAGGCTGTGTGTTGGCTAATCGACTGAGTGAAGACCCCAAGCGCTCGGTGCTGGTCATCGAAGCCGGGCCATTCGGACCTCAAACAGATCTTCAGTCGCATTCCCGCTGCCTTTGGCCGCTTGTTCGCAACGGCCGCCGACTGGAACTATTACACTCAAAAGGAACCCGGCTGCAATGACCGCACCATGTACTGGCCGCGAGGCAAGATGCTGTAAGTGATTTGCCATGTCATCTGCTGCATGTCGCACTGCTGATCCGGGCACCAACAGCGGAGGCTGCAGCGCCATCAATGCCATGATCTACAACAGAGGTGCCCCGGATGACTACGACGAGTGGGAGAGACTGGGCAACGCTGGCTGGAGCTTCGCCAATGTCAAGCCGTACATGGACAAGGCAGAGTCCTTCGACCATAGCCCCCGTTCCGCTCTCACCAACAAAGAGCTTGCCGATCATGGACGCAAGGGCCCCTGGCAGACTGGCTACTCCCACCTGTTGGACTTGTCCAACACTTTTCTTGACGCTTGCGCAGCGGTGGGCATTCCCAGGATCCGAGACTTCAACACCCGCGAGGGCAATGCTTGGAGCTTCGCAATTTCAGACCTTTATTGACGCCAAGGGCCAACGTTCATCCACCGCTGTCGCCTACTTGACCCCAGAGGTCGTCTCCCCGCAAAAATCTCACCATCGCGACAGGCCAGATCGTTACCAAGATCATCTTCGACGATGCCACGCCTGAGCCTCGTGCAGTGGGCATCGAGATGGCTGCGTCCAAGCTGAGTCCTATCCAGTACGTGGTCAAAGCGAGGAGAGAAGTCATCCTCTCTGCGGGTGCCCTGCAGTCGCCACAATTACTGAAGCTCTCTGGCGTCGGGCCTGCTGCGGAATTGCAGTCTCACGGGATCCCGCTTATCAAGGAAATTGCCGCAGTGGGCACCAACCTCGCCGATCATCTGTGTGGCATCATTTGCTTCGAGTGCACTGCTCCTTCGCTTCAATATCTGTTCCACCCCCATCAATTCTCTTCCCGCACTCATCGAATGGATGCGTTTTGGCACAGGAGCGATGACGACAAAATGCTGCCGAGGCTGGTTGCTTTCTCAGAGTCGCGGATCAGGAGGATGCCCCAGAGGCACTGAAGCAGAACGACCTCGCAAGCGGAGCAAGCGCCCCTGATCTGGAGATCCTGATCGGACCCCTGTCATATCTTGATCATGGGCGCAACATCGCGCCAACCTCAAAGGTACTTGAGTCCGGAAGTCCTTCCAAGTATTCCTCACTAATTGAATATAGAATTATTTTTCCATCGGTCCCATCCTCCTGCGCCCCGAATCTCGCGGTACCATCACTCTTGCATCATCATCGCCATTTGATGCCCCTGTCATACATGCAAATTACCTTGCTAGTCAGCACGACCGCGACATGATGACGTACGGAATGCGCCTCAGTCGCAAGATCGCTCAGTCGGCACCATTCAGCCCTATATTTACATCTTGGTATTTTCCCTCTAACAAGGTGGCTGCCATGTCGGACAGTGAGCTGCTCGACGTCGTCAAAAATCACAGTGAGACCATCTATCATCCTATGTGCACCCTCAAGATGGGCCCCAAGAACGATCCTGCAGCCGTCGTGGACGCGAATCTCAAGGTCCATGGGATCAAGGGCCTGCGGGTTGTGGATGCAAGCGTTTTCCCTAAGCCTGTTGCCTGCCATCCATGCGCCCCCACAGTGATGGTGGCAGAGAAAGCGGCGGACCTGATCAAGTCGGATTACTTACTTTGATCCCACCCTACTTATGGAATGTTTGGGGGAAGTATGTCGATGTTGCAAGACATGTTTACGGCTGATGCGTGCAGTGTTTTGGTTGGCTGAGTGTGCAACTGTACAGTGACCCAGGCTTGGATTTGGCTGCCACAAACAGTATATGAATGACAGAACTTATGAATCGTTCTCATATCGTCTGCCTGTTTTCGTGGATAAACCACATGTTCCAGATCCCCCTCGTGGTTCGTGACCTCGGAGAGGCCAGCAAGCTGTATCAGATGGCGCGGAGGGCGTCGTTGATCGAGTCTGCTGCCCTCTTTGCAAGCGCATAAACACTACTTCGGATATTCCCACGTGGGATCAAGGGAAACACGCTCGCGTCCACGACGCGCAAGCCACTGACCCCGTCAACCCTGAGCCTTTCCTCAAGCACGCCATGGAGATCCCGCGGCATCGTTGCACATGTGCCGCATGGATGATACGTCGTGAACCCAGTTTTGATCAGGCTGTTCCTCACGTAAATCGAGGTCTGCCAGATCCAGATCTGTGGGTATGGTGCGAGACCTCACGACCAGTCTATCGTTACGAGAGTTTTCACAGATGAACGAGACTGCGTTCAACGTTGGAACTTGGCACTGCGCGCTAAACCTTCAAAAATGCATTGTGCAGACGAAGGTCATGACGTAGCCAAAGCGATCCTCCTTTTGAGCTGTCGGGGACTGCAATCGCTATATTCAGGGACTCGGTGACTAGACGAGAACGAATGAGCATGAAATATGCGAGCGACTAACTTAGCATGCTTCTATAGTTTATGTGACGGCCTTTTTCAAGATGACAGTCATGCTGGGGAAAGAAATCATCGCTCCGTCGACAGAACTCCAATCCTCCAGCTCGCTGCAGATGACGGCGAGAGCTTCTTCCGCCACGCCTGCGTGTTTGATGAGCTCCGGGTCGTGCCAAAGACCGCGGAACATGTCTGAAAAGCCACGCAAGATAACCTCTCGATGCTGCGGTGTATATGACGTCGACGCACCCAGGGACACGGACTGGACCTCGTCCAGCGTGAAGCCCGCTTGAATGGAGTACGCGAGGAGTTTGCGTCCGACATGGAGATCCGCACCCTTCGCAGCGCTGAGCAAAGGGAATGCAGGTCAGCATCTGGGGCATGGCGGGCCATGAGAAGAAGAGTCCTGCGTCGCCCTCGGCCATGGCGAGGGTAGGCACCGGGTTTGCAGGCGTTGCGGAGGTGGCTGATTGCCTGGATCTGGTGGGGCATGTGGCAGAGGGACTGTGAGGCTACTGTCAGCGAAGGGGGTCAGAGGACTCAGAGTTGGACGCTCGGGAGGGTACCGACGGCATTTGTGTAAACGAGGTCGCACCCGCCGACTACGAATTCGAATCCTGGACACGAGGCGAGTGCGCTGAGATTCACCGCATCGCCCTGCTTGTACTGAAGATTGCGAATGCCAGCGGCCTGCAGTGCATCCTCAGCCAACTGCGGAAGGTTTTAAGTCAAGTTAGCCCCTGCATCGCGTGCACTGCGCCATCTCGGATCATCACCTTGAGCGACGCATCGTCAATGTCCACGCCAAAGACGTGCAAGTGTGGGTACCGCTGTGCGATGTCCAGCGTGATTCCGCCCGGTCCAGAGCCGACCTCCAACACCACGGCAGAGTTGGGGCAGCTGGTCCAAGATTGGTGCCAGATGAGGCACCGCGGTTGCGACCGTCCTGCTCTGCATGGCTCGCCGCAGGATGTCGGAGCCACTGCCGATGTGTGCATTGTGCTGTTCATTGACTTTTCGCGTCCGTGGCTGGGGTTGCCGAAGGTTGCCATGATGCGTCATTCGCATTCGCCGTTCGCCACGAGAATCACAAGATGACGGCAAAGACGGTGATGAGAATGCGTTGCTGCGACCGTCTTTCTATACCTTATGGCCCAGGTGCGTACCCATTCTTGCCGCTTGTGGACAATGCTGCGGCGACTCAGTTATGGAAAGGGAACACAACTGCGGTGGCCACAAGCGGCAGATGACGCTCTCCTCGGGGTAAACTTAATGTTCATGCGTGCCGTATCATGAAATGCACCGATGAGCAACGTCCATTGAGTGCGCCTCAGCCTCATCGTGACTCATTCTAGGACATTCCATTGGCCACGCCCTGATACTCAGCATTGAGTTGGGTAATAATCAAGCGGTGAATCGCTTTTTGTTCAGGCATCAGTGCCGAGATTGATTACTGGCAATGATGGTAAAAAAAGGACATCATCGCGGTGACCAACACCAAAAGGTCAAAATCGAGACCTTGTGCCAGATCCCTCCCTTCGGTATCCATACGCCCTGCATCCTCATGATTCATAAGAGGCCAGACGCGGATTGTCTCACGTGCGAGCCTTGTCAGGATGACTCGCGGCGACACAGCTTCGCGGCAGTTGCCAGTGGATAATCTTACATACTGGATGCCTCTGAAGACTCGTGCTGTAATTGTCGCATTGCCTTGATGCTCTCTATCCACAAGCTTCGACAGCAACCACGTGATTCGGGCGCTTCACAGTCTCCCGGAGAATACCTCCATATCGAGGAAACGCGCACCACTGGGAACCTGGAAGCCAGGGCAGATGTTCTCCAGCTGTTGCTGTGCTGACGAATGCTGGCTTCGGCGAGCCCGAGCGGACAGAATGAGTCAGCCAATCCCTCTTCCACATTGCAAGCATACCCTACCTCTTATTCTTCCGAACTCTCCACTCTGACGTGAATCGCAGGGCTATCGTGTACGGCAAATCTTTACTGTCCGCATTGAATGCCACTATGATAGACCCGGCGACTTCCAGATGCGACTTAGGGGTGCGGGGGATCTGCGCGGGGAAGTCGCGCGCCTCAGGGGCTACCTGAGGACCGAAGCTTCAATGCGTTTTATTACTACTGAGGTTTGCACTGTGGCGAGATGGAACTGGCCATCTCGCAGTCCAGTCACCCACCGTCCTTAGCTGCCAAGGGGATCCGTTGAGAGTTGTGATCAACACCGGCCCTCATGGCATTGAACTGGGACCAGACCCGTGCAAGGCTGAAGTAGGTCATCGCCCTGCCCTCATGGCCCTGCTCATCACCGCACGATGCTTGAATTTCAGCCGGCTCTGCGAGTCCTCCATCGGCACGCCTGCAGCCCACCCACAGTAGCCAGGCTAGATGGAAATGGCCAGGCAGTTTATCCGCGCTCTCGATGATATTAAAGCCCTTGGAATGCGCTCCAGTGACGACCATGATCGGGGCTCCAGAGCATCCGCACTACGAAAAATGCTGGGCTCTACAACAATCTTGAGTCTCCTCGGCGTAACATTTGCCACGGCTGAGACAACCTTCTCGACCTCTGAATTCTCAGGCAAGTTTGCGAGTGGATCCGGTGTTCTTCAGTCTCTCGTTCCGCAGTCGGATACGGGATTCGATTTCTCTCCTTCTGATGTCTTTGCTCAGCGTGACGGCGTTGGCAACTACCACACTGGCGACTTGACGTTTCACTGGCGTGTGGAGGGGTCAGAGTACCTGGCAAATTGCCGACAGTGCTGCGCAACGTGACGCAACACCCGTATCTTCCACGCCCTCGGGAGCGCTTTCTTTCGTCAAGCTTTGACAACGTGTTCACTGGTGCAGCTACATATCTGCACATCACCCGAGAGTGGCAGTCTGCCGTCAACGGAGACTTAACGCTTCAAGTGAGTCTGCAAAATCACGGATCACAGACCATCGAAATAGGGGTCATTTGGGTTTCCTATCGAATTCAATAACATCTTTACGAACCGAAACGCCGGACGACACGACGAACAAATGCTCCTTTGTTGATCCGTACATCGGCCCTGGATGCGGGGTATGCTCAGGTCACTCGCCTAACGGGGACTGGCCCAAACCTGGTCGTCACCCCGATCAACAGTAATTCCGGGATGCAAGCATGGAGATTTTTACCTGAACCATCTGGTAGCCTGGCGTATCAATCGACCGTCTTCGAAGGGCTTTACTCCTGGGGAAATCCTGTCCTTAGCGTATGCACAGAATGGGTGGAGCGACACTGATCCGTGGAACGAAGCAACATCGTCGTCCCTGATGCCTGGCGACACAGTCACCTTCGGTCTTCGCTTCAGCATCGCCTCTCAGGGTATATGATATCGAGAACACAGTCGCATCATTGGGACTGCCTGTTGCCGTTGGCATTCCAGGATATGTCATACCCACTGACCTCACCAGCAAACTATTCATCCAAACCCCATCAGCAATCTCTTCCGTCACAGTACAACCACCAGGGGCTCTCTCGTTCACCGAGACAACCGCAGTCAACACATCTTGGAAAGCATATGACGTCAAAGCCTCTACTTACGGTCGGGCACGCGGTGTCCATCACCTACGAGAATGGTTTGAAGCAGACTGTCCACTATTTCGTGGGTCGAACCTACAATGTCTACTGCACAAACCATGAGCGACTTTATGTTCAACGAACAATGGTTTACAGATGAGAGTGATCCCTTCAATCGTTCCCCTTCGATAATCGCGTACGATTATGGAGCAAGGGCTCAGATCCTCCAAGAGCAACGTGTATGGATTGCAGGCTTGTCTGATGAGGGTGGCTCATCCTATAGCGCCGCCGCAATGAAGACTTCTGTTCATCCATTGGCTGACGAGGTGCTCAAGCTCGAGCAGATGGCCAACCACTTTGTGTGGGGAACCTTGCAAGATGCTGATAGCACCGGCAACGACGTTCTTTATGGAGTCAAGCGCAGCGTTTTCTACTATGAGCCTGACAAGGTCCCAGGCTATGCGTATGATTCTAACATCGATTGGACGACATGGGAGTCTTGGAATCAATTCGATGCCTGGAGTGTTTTGGCGAGCTTACGATTACGTCCATGCCACCACCGTGTACTGGGGATTGTACAGTGCAGAGCGCGCAAACCCAGGCATACTCACACTGCAAGACCCGAGAATGGTATTTGGAGAAAGCGTACTACACGGCGCTCGCATCTCAAGCAACTTATCCAAATGGGACAGCGGTGACGGCGTACGCGGATGTTGGTCTGATGGGCGAAACAGTCTGGGCTCAGGGTACTTGAGGCTTTGCGCGCTGAGGGCTTCTTTCAAAATGCCACAGCACTGGAGCAAGTGATGGCTAGCCGCCAGCAATTCTGGGCAGGAGAATCCGATCCCTTCGGAAGCGAGATGGCTTGGGACTCAACAGGTCAGGAAGGGGTTTACATCTGGTCGAAGTGAGTCGCTGCTCTGAGCCTTGAAACTGTATTCGCTGACCATCTGAAGATACTTCAATGACTCTGCCACTGTCGACAAAACCCTCAGATCGATACGAGGTTACATGCCAACAGTCGCGCATTGGGGCTGGAACGGTAATGCACGCCGATACTGGGACTTCGTCTACGGGGGCAAGCTCGAACAGGTCGAACGCATGATCCATCACTATGGATCCAGTCTGAACGCAATTCCGTTACTCGACAATTATATGTACGAATCTTCGCCTTCTGACGTCGCCGCCTTTTATGATCTGCGAGTTGGATATGGAGGGAACACAGGACCCCTTGCCAATATCAACCCCGACGGCTTTGCGTCAACAGCCTTCCATTCCTTCCCAGATGTCATGGCGTGGGACAACTACACTGGCGACTATGGGCCCAACTTCAACGGGCAGATCAACGGCGGCACTAGCTTTCTTGTCGAGCACCCGGACTTCGGATGGGTCAGCTTTGGTGGCAATGTCCAATGTGAGAACGATACGGTCACTGTACAACCAAGAGATCTCGTCCGGCGACGATTTTATGTCGCAGCTGTTGGACTTTTCTTGAGATTGACGCCGGCCAAATCAATCACTTGACCTATGATACAAAGAGCAAAGCTGTGACTGTGTCACTCGTTGCCGCCGATTCTTCGTCGGCGAAGACTGCAACTCTTGCATACAAAAGCACTCTAAGCAGTGGTGTCCGTCTGTCGACGCAGGGTCTACAACGACAGCTTGGAGGTTATGCTGTGCCGATTCCAGGATCCTTTAAATTTACAGTCTGATTCGGGCTTGAATATGAGAAAGGCGACCGTGAGAGGTAATGGCACATAAGACAAGCGAAAGCTACTTGAATGAGATTTTATTCATCTGGCGCACTTGAATTGACCCAAGGCACCTACCTTCCACATGCAGAAGATCGGCTAGTCTCTGTCCAGCTTGAACTTCCTGCATGTTTTTTAAGCGATCCTTGCTAGGCCTCGGGACCATGAGTTCCCCTTCACACGGACAGATTGTCCAACTCATGTCCATCATATTAGACATGGACCCACGCAACCATCATCATTCAAACCACCGAGGGTATCTCTGGATCCTTCCAGCTTGCATATTTCGGATGAGGAGATGCCGTCAAATTCATTCCTCAACCTTGCAAAGGCTTCTTTGCTAGTGAACGAGCTATCTGAGGCTCTGAGCTGCCCTGCATTTTTAGGTCACCGAAATCGATCCCATAACAACTTCAGCAAAATGATTGTGCTAAGTTGCCATTGAATCTAGACAGTCGCACGTTTCAAGCAACTTTCGTGCTAATCTGAACGATCCATGAAGAATCACATGGACGCTAAGCTCCCATCCGCCAAGTACGTTGCTTCTTCGGTCTCGTCATCAACGATGCTAGACCCTGCTCCCGTGAGGTCATGATTCTAGCATCTCACACTGTCACACAGTTGTCATCAAGTTCTGTCACGTGTCCTGCTTATCGATATCTCCAAGACAGATGCCGAGCAGGCCCGAAGCGTACACTATACTCCATCGGGTTAGAAGCATTCGCAGCATCAATCTGGTCAGGGCGACGAGCCATCTCGACGATCGCCAGTCGCTTACGCTTGCACATCACAACAATGGATGGCTCAAGTCTCATCGTTACGAGTCGCAAGACCCCCAACGCCACCTCTCACACCGATAGCATGTGTTGTGCGGACATAATGTCTTACGTGGGCCCGATGGCTGTGATTATACCCGTCCTGAGCGTCGCGAAGAGCACGGCTCGTTTGGATGAAGGCAACGACAGAGATATATAAAAGGTGCTGGTGCCCTCAAATGGGCATCATATCCATACACTCTCAAAGGTCTCAGCCGCTCAGCTCTTGTCAGCTCTTCCACAAAACACTCTCGCTGACTTGGAGATGCTTCCAAAAGCCTTGCCGCCCTATGCCCTCCCTTTCCTCCTGTTGCAGACCATGCTCCGCTCAGCTGCTTTGAATACGGAATCTTCGTGTTCTCTAAACTCATACAAGGTAGTTCCGAACAATGGAAGTGGACTTTGGCCTTACCGAGAGTATATATCCCAGCAATGCAACCCCGCCAGATCTCAAAATTGCATCCAATGGGACCGGACTGGCTTCTGGTTTCCTATTCTTGGGGTTAGGAGATACCGGATCAGCACTCGGCGAAGCACAGGAGAGTGCATTGATCATGTCTAGCGACGGAGACTTGATCTGGGCCGGACCGGACATGTCAGTGTCCAACTTCGGAGTTCAGACCCTGCAGGACAAGCAAGTCGTTAGCTACTGGCGTGGAGTTGGCGGCGCCGAGTCTTCAGACGAGGCTAGCCATGGCTACGGATCAGTAGAGATCCTTGACGAGCATTATAAGACAATATTTACTGTCTGTCCCAAGGTCAACCTCACCTTGCGCCCCGGAACAACCGCGGATTGTGCTGCAGATGCGCATGAGTCTTTTATCACGCCGCGAAATACCATGTATGTTCCTTTTAAACGAAAATACTACTGCAGTCTGCTTGCGACCTGTGCTTATGCTTCACGCTCCCAGGCTTGTGACAATGTACAACACCACAACCGCTGATCTGACCTCTGTGGGTGGACCCAAAGTCGGCTGGGTCTTGGATCCTCTGGCTGTGGAGGGTCAATCTGACAGACAATGAGCCTATCTTCATTTGGAGTCCACTGGCGCACGTGCCCATCAACACTACCCACAGTTCACTGCAGGGCACCGGTCCTTAATGCATCGAAACCGTTCGACTGGTTCCATACCAATTCGATCCAATCCAATGGCGACAATTATCTGATAAACTCGCGGGGGGACTTGGACCTCTTACTACGTCAATCAAGCTGGCACAATCGAATGGCAAATTGATGGCGCGGATGGGCGGCGATTTTGGCAGTTTGCCCAAAGGCGCCCAATTTGTAAGTGCTTTGGTTTGGATCACGGATCATGAGATAACCAGTGAACGCGAGTAACTGCTTGCCAAAAAGTCCCACGACGCTTGATGCGAGACTGACACGTAACCTAGTCGTGGCAACATCATGCACGAATCTATAATTACGGACCTAATCAGCTCCTGTACACCAACTTTGCCGACAACAACGGCGAACCGTATACAAATAATGAATCGCTTGGTCTGGGGCTGATTCTGACTCTGCCACCCTCTGCAGATGTACCCCCGACACTGTTTTCGCGATTACTCGACCAGGCAAGCCCCTGTCATTGCATACGCCGAAGGCTCTTTCCAGATTCTTGCCGATGACCATTATTTCCTAGGTTATGGCGCACGGCCCTTCATAAAAGAGTTCAGCGGCGAACCGAAGACTGGTGGGAATGTGCTATGGTCTGCCCAATTCGGATACAACCAACAATAATAATTCGGCACAGAGTTATCGGGCTTTCAAGCAGGAATGGTCTGCGATACCAACTGCTGCGCCTAGCCTGGTGGTCGCAAGGGCGAGCGCAGATGATGGGGCTTGTAAGCTGCGCAGGTAGTTCGCAATGGAGAGGGTTTGTCAGTTGGAACGGAGCGACGAACGTGACCGGCTACACTGTCCTGACCGGATCTACTTCAACGGACCTTCGCAAGACCGCCACCATACAGAAGCTTGGCTTCGAGACTGAGTTCATTGTCCCCAGTGATGCCAAGTATGTCCAAGTGGTCGCGGAACAATGCACAGGGTTAGCATCGAGCAACAGTCAGGGTCGGTCAAACATTGTGCAGGTGGAGTGATAAAATCTCGCACGACTGATCTGTGATTGCTGAAAGGAGGTAGAGAGTGATGGCGAATGTATACACAAGAGGAGAGAGCGAAGCGAGAATAGCCTGCGAGTAAAGCGACATATCCTATCTTAACCCAATCTTCACCAATTGCAGAAATCTCCATTACCTTCACCCCCAAGCACTTGTGTCTTCGAAGACGGAGGGAAAGCAGGGACAGTATACCGAGACCTGCGAAAACTGCCCCATGGTCGCATGCTTTCCAGCGGCACGTCAAGTGTTGGCGTAGTTAGGTTCGAGGGGTGGCTTTGCACCATTGGAATGTCTATGGGTTGTCCGGAGACCAAGTCCGCGAGCATTTGGGTAGTCGGAGCGGCGCTGATGCGTGGATGCAGTAATTATAGGCTGCAACTTGCGGTGCATAGGTGGTGTAGCAGTAGTGACATCCTCACTGGGGGGTCAAAAAGGCGGATGACGGTGGTCCCAAAGTCATCGCCGACCGAAGCGAAGGTGCTCGGGACGCGGTGAGTCAGCCCTGGCTTGCGATCCTGCCTTCGGCCTTCGAATTCGACTGCTTTTGCATAAAATGCGCCCATAGGCTGCGCAGCGTTGGTTTGGTCGAAGGCTACCTTGGTTACCATTCATTCCAAGCATGCAATCCTGACAGACAAACGCGTTGAGGTCGTCAAGACGCTAAAATGGCAGGGAACGCTTTCGTACTCTACACCCATAAAGGAAAAGCTAGCGGCGACCTTGACGCTAGAATCTCTGTAGATCAAACGCATCACGAAATGTTACGACAACATCATTCACAAAACCCTCTAATCTACCTTGGAAAAGTTTACGGCGCTTGAAGGAACGTCTACGCATCCGGGAGTCTGCGATGTTCACTCTGCTCCTAATGGGCGATGATGCACCCCCGGTTCGACGGCTATATAACCATGGCCACAGCAGTCCTGCCTCTGGCGATGGTATTTGCCCACGACATAGAACCGACTCGAGAATCGACCACATCTGAGAAGTGCAGTGCAAAGCTCTCGGCAAGAATTGAAACCGGATTCTCACCTCTGCTTTGTTAATTGCGCCATCCCATGCATGCTCCAGATTTGTACGCCGGGCGGATAATGGCACTGTCCTCTTTCAAACATTCTCCGTCCAAACCCGCGTCAAGCCGCCAGCACCCACAGCAAAACTTGCTATCACAAACGCACGGGTCTGGGATGGATACAAAGTGAAAGAGCCGGATACTGTATTCATCAATGGCGAAAAAGATTGTGAATGGTCTGCAATCTACGGATCAGGTCATCAATGGCTTGAATGGCATATTGCTGCCCGGATTGTTTCGATGCTCATGCACATCCGGGCTCGGTTGAGGACTTGGAGACGCTCGGTAGCTACGGCGTGACGGCGGTTCTCAACCAGAATTGCCAGGACTATGAGTTTTGCTCCTCCATGCGCGGACAGACCGGCCTCAGTTCCTTCTAAACGGACGGCCTTTCTGCCAAAGATCCTGGGAGCAGTCATGCGAACAACTCTGATTCA